>JAMPIV010014625.1:310000-392500 GCA_024509875.1 Oreohelix idahoensis
CTCATCTGGGGATCGAACCATAGACCACTGAGCTAGGAAGCCAGTGCACTAACCACTATGCTACCGCGGCTCCCATCAACAGGTTTCTTCAATGTGGCAATCCATCTCCAGCGGCTTCTTCTCATCACTTGTTCCAGTGGTACGTGTCTGGTTCTTGTTATTAGTTCCACATTAGTGATCTGGACATACCATCTCAATCCTTCTGTTCTACGCAAGAACCCATTTATGAAAGTCTGTAGCTTTTAGGTTGTTGTTTTTTAAAGAGATATGGAAAAGCAAAACAAAACAAACAAACAAAAAACACACACACATACCTACATATTCACAAGGAGAGAGACAGTGTGTCATACACGTCCGTTCATAGATGTTAAAAAAACAAAAAACAACAACATTTATTTAACGTTGAAAAACAATTCTACGGACAACTGGCAGACGACAAAAGAACAGTTGGCGCGACCGCAGCTGAGGCTCAAAGATGTGTGCAAGAGACATGAGAGCACTGGACATAAATCTAGCAACCTGAGAGGATGATGCTGCCGATCGCACCAAGTGGCGAAGTTCTTTACGGCGCCACCTCAGACTGGGTGAAAAGAAGCTCTCACGGCAAGCAGAAGAGAGGACAAAACGTCGAAAGGAACACCCGGAAAATAAGCAGCTGAGGGCTGTCACCTCAGGGGCGCATTCCCATAGTCAGTTATGACTGAAGGGGCGCATTCCCATAGTCAGTTATGACTGAAGGGGTTATTATTATTATTTTACAGTTGACATTCAAAAATCCGGCCATCGATAATCCGGTTCCTTCAGATTTCCGGCATGGATTTCGGAGCGCATTTTTAAATTTACCGCGTTGGCGCGCCACTGTTTTCTGGAGCAGTTTATGTTTTGATGCAGCTGTTGGGTCTTGCTTGCACGTGTTAACAGGCATTCCTGCTCATTCCTTCTCATTTTATCATTTATTTGCTGCTGTTTAGCCCCATTATGGATTCAGCAAATAAAAGAAGTGGTGTAAAACGTAAACATTGTGCATTGTCGATAGCAGATAAAGTGTACAAGTAGTCATTTTCTGTTAAATATATACAGAATATATAACCATAAAAAATCCGGCATTTTCAAAAATCCGGCCCTCCTCAGGTCCGGAGGTTGCCGGATTTTTGAATGTCTACTGTATTATAAAAAAAAAAACATGTTATTGTTAAACAGAATCGACATCATTTCACTTCAGGCAAACCCATAGGTACTCAGTCTCCCTCAGTATATGTCGAAGGGTGTGAATGCTTACTGTTCATGTAGCTCGCTGGTTGTATACACGACGGATGCATCTTACGTTTGATATCATAGTGCAACAGTCTTAACCTTGATGGTTCATCTATTGCAGTGTCATTCTCTAACAGGCGATCATTAATTGTTCTCAATATCTCTCCCTTATCCATATCCAGTGTCCCCACTGTGGGTGCTGTTGAGGCTAGTCTATCAGCTCTCTCATTACCGCGTACCCCTGCGGACAGTAGATCCACACCAGCTCCTGCAGATTCGAAGCTTCTATGAATGTTTTCCATCCATGCCGTAGCCAACCATTTTGAATCTTTCGAAGCCATTAATTCTCCTGTGGTAATTTCAATTATTTTCATTCCATTTCAACTTTATTAGATCTTTGAAGTCAACCTTTTGTCTCAAATGTCAAGTCAGTCCTATTGTATGGCTCTGAAACATGGAGAACAACAAAAACAACATTCAAAAAGCTAGTGTCTTTAATAAATATGATCATGCCGTAGGGTAGATGGATTGAAGTGGTAGTTAATCGGCTAAGGATATGCCTGTCAAAATTTGAAAGATTAGAGTGCATACATGCCACACCTCAGAGATGAAAAACCTGTACAAAAAATCCAAAACCCTGTACAAAGACCTGCAAAACCTGTACAAAGACTGAAAAAAAACATATCAAAAGAGTTAATTCGTGTAAAAATATTTTCAATTATAGTGGGCTGCATTATAAATGAGGCACGGGGGCTTTGCCTTTTAAAGCAGGTCTTCACTTATTTTAAAACTCAAACAATAAATGTCTGAGTTTATTTTACACTGTAAAAATAATGTGATGGTGTCATCATTTAATCTATTTCTGTGCTTATTTATCACTAACAGACTGGGAAATCCTGTGTTCAATAGGACCTTATGAAAGAACTCTGAGACACAGTAATAAGGGGAATGAGTTAGAAAACCTGTACAGAAATTATGTATAGGGTGTACACATCTGAAAACGTAAACACCTTGTACAGATTATGGGTAAACCATAGCATGTGGCATGTATGAGAGTGTACCAAGATAGGGACAGCATGCAACGTTTCAGTTCTAAACGATGAGAGGCACAAATAGATTTTGTGCATCAAAAATTTGAAACGCAACAACCATATAAAATTGTGAATTTAAATAAAAGTAGTTAAAAGTAAATTAAGCAGAGATAGAGGCGACGCAGCGAAAAATAACGGGACAGCACCACGTCGTAGCTTCAGAACATTTCTCTCATTTAAACCACGTGAAGAATTTCACAACGCCGGAAATGATTCAGGCGACATCGACATCCGGTTAACGGGAACGAATTCTCGATGGCTCCACGCCTACGACTACAACCCGAAGCAAAGAGCTTGTGCATTACATGTGTAATCGACGACTAGTCTGTCTGTTAGACATTACAAAGAAATCTGTCAATAGGCATCGACAAATCGACGTATTATTGAGTATAATATTACGATTCTTGATCTGCATTAACTTTATTTTAAGTCGATTGATGTTCAATACAGGGATTATATTTAGTTCTGTTTTTTTTTTTACACCGCGGAGGTACTAGCAGCGATGTCGAGATGGCAGTCCTTTTCAGGACTTCTTCTTGCTGCCAGATAGATACTATTAGTCCTTTTCAGGACTTTGTATCTATCAGTGTTGCACGAGCTAGCAATCATTTTCAGGACAGCCTTGTTCATGGTTTCTTCCTGCTAGCTGATAGAAGCTAGTAATCCTTGTCAGGGCTTAGTTTTTAATCATTGTTATACTTCAGTTCACTTCACTTCTCTACGGCAGTATCTGCTTTGGGAATTCATTTATCTTTTACCTTTGTACTTTAGTTAAGCGAGTTCAATTATTTTTGTATGGCAATTTGCGCTTTGAAACTAACGATGGATTTAAAAACCCTCAAGAGGGGGAAAAGATCTAATTTGCTCCGAAAGAAGGTGTGTTACTGAGGGTACGCACCGCTGGGTTGACCTGTGTTTCAAATCCCCCGCGTGCTATCACTTCTCTTACTTTTCCGTTGTCCGGTTTTCTTTGCCCCACATCAAAGGCCAATTTTTAAATAATAGGGCCTAATGGAAGACGTGGTCAGCGCTTGCACGAATTGCACGTGCCTAAGACTAGGCTTGACCTATTCAAGAAAAGCTTAAGCCTGCTCTGTGATATCGGTGGAACAATCTTCCACATGACGGGGAAAAAACACACGCTTAGTCCCTACTCATACAATCGCGGACTTCTATAATATTTTATTACTGCTGATTATAGAGATAAATAATAATAATAATAAATTCTTTAAGCACCAAACACGGCGCATAAGGCAGAAACCAGTGCTCTCCAGGTTGTTCGTTGTGACGCCACTCCTCTTAGCTCTTGCACATTATTTAGGCCCAACGTTCTTCCTTCTCTTATTATTGTTCTTCTGAGTGTTTCTTTTGGTCTTCCTTTTTTCCTCTTACCCTCAGGAACCCAAGTGAGCGCCTGTAGTGGTATTCTGTTGTTTTGCATTCGTAGGACATGACCGATATATGACCATCGTCTTTTCCTTATATAGTCGGAGACATATTTCTGCCTAGAGTCTTCTCTTATTTGTCGATTAGTCTTGAATTCTTTCCAACTGATGTTCATGAGTTTTCTAAGACATTTGTTCTCGAATGTATTCAGCTTGTTCTCCAATGATTTTGTTATTTTCCAACTCTCACAGCCGTATGTGTTAACACTGAGATAACATTTGAATTAAACAGACGAAGCTTGGTATGTATATTCAATGATCGTAATTTCCAAATGTTAGATAATCTATTGAAGGCGCTAGCTGCCAAAGCAATTCTAGTATGGATTTCTCTTGTTGTGTCACCATCCTGAGTCATTTTACTGCCTAAATAATTGAAACTTTCAACTTTCTGTAGTTTTCCCCGTTCAAGATGATATCAAAGGTCTCGTTAGAAAAGTTCATAGCTTTAGTTTTAGAGGCATTTATTTGGAGACCTATTTTAACCGAGAGATGACACAAATTATTTATTGCTTCTTGGGATTGTCTTGGTGTTGAACTTAAGAATGCTACATCATCTGCGAAATCCAGGTCCCCCAGGAATTTTCCATTTGTCCATTTTATACCCAATTGTTCATTGTGGGTATAGTTTCTCATAACCCAATCAATAGCTATTCCAAAAAGTAGTGGTGACATAATACAGCCTTGTTTAACCCCTGTTTCTACTGTAAACCATTCTGTATTCCCTTTATTTGTTCTAACACAACATCTTGCATTGTCATATAGCGCTTTGATTATATTCACATATTTTGTTGGAAAACCATAGATTGTAAGTATCTTCCACAATGATGGGCGGTGTAGACTATCAAAGGCTTTTTGAAAATCGACGAAGGTGATAATAAGTGGCGATTGCCTTTCTACTGATTCTTCTATAATTGTTCTTAGTGTGAATATTTGATCAATACATGATCGTTTCGGCCTGAAACCCGCTTGTTCTTCTCTGATCTTTTCGTCAGCATGCAATTTTAAGTCTTTCTAACATCATGCAACATAATAATTTTCCAGGTACTGATAATAGAGATATACCACGCCAGTTATTACAGTCTGATAGATCACCTTTCTTCGGTAACTTTACAATAATACTGTCTTTCCATTGTTGTGGTGGTTGTTCTTCTCTCCATACTTCATTTATAATATCTAAAATTCTCAAGAGGTTGTTGTCATTAACTGCTTTAATCATTTCCCCTGAAATTTCGTCAACTCCAGCAGCTTTAAAATTTTTTAATCTTTTAACGGCTTGTTTGATCTCGTCCAGCGTGAATTCATCGCAAGTTATTGGCAAGGTGGTTGTGAGTGTTTCATTATTAAAATCAGGTGTTACTGTTGGTGGTGGTCTGTTTAGCACCTCCATGAAGTGCTCAGCCCATCTCTTCATTTGTTCTTTTTCTGTTGGTATTGAATTCCCTAATTTACCTTTAACAGGTGTTTCCATAGCAGTAGGCTGGTGACATAGTTGTTTTGTATAGAGATAGCCCCGTGATATATACTGCCTTTTGTGAAGTTTTAAGCAATGGTGTTGCTTGTTCGAGCCCCAACCGGTTTAATCCAGCGAAATTCCTGTTTTACGTATTTTTGGCTCTATGGCTGTAACTATATATATATATATATAAATACATATTAAAGATTCTCGATCATACATGCGCTCTCATATCTATAATAACCGAATCAACTATGAATTTGTAAAATAACATATAAAAATTTAATAATCAATTAGTCTTTAACAAGTTAAAATAAATATGAAGTGATAGGTGAACGTTAGTTAAAATTTGTCTTCACTGAGACTTGTAATAAGAGTTATAAAAATGTCCTTTTGCTTTTTCCTTTAATAAGAACTTAGCTTCGCCTAAGTTAGTACTGCCGCCGTGGTTTTCGTCAATTCTTTTGTGAAGAGGGCACTCAGTATCGAATCCCAGTGTAGTGGGGTCCCTAATGTAACATACCATTTTTATATGTTGAGGATGCCAACCTCCTATGCCTTGTATAACCACTTAGCAAGTACAGACAAGTCAAATTCACATTGTAAAATAAATATTTACACTTACTCCAAATTAACGTTTTTGTGAACATAATCTCCTGGCACAGATGAATGGACACATCAACTATGCTTAGATGCTTCGAACCCTTGGTCGGGGAAATTTTAGTATTCCTCTTATGACGGGTGCTCTGATTCCTTAAGTCTCCGGTATGGGTATTTAAAAATACGGGTTCTCTTTTCAGCTATAAAGACGCCCAAATACTGTCACTTTTAATTTTGGAATTCTAGTCCGACGTCTCTCTGGCTCCTAGGAGTTGCTAATTTGACGTTGCGATGCAGTGTGATTTGTGTCTCCGAATTTGCTAGGTTATATTCGACTTTTCCTTCAAGCTTCCACATTGGGATTTCCGACCAGCTTTCCAATGAGAGCTAAAGTTTATTTCAGGCTCTCGATTTAGACCAATCCTGTCTCCTTAGAACGATGTAGGTCGGGGTGTTAAATCAGTATTATCCATCGCGTGTTTTAGAATATCAATTTTAAAAATTTAAACTCGTGACCTCTTTCAAATATGGCAGTAATACTTCCGATTGCACTTTCTGCAAACTTACGAACACATCTACGAACTAATTTCCTGGCTAATACCTTTCCCACCATAATCAGCCCAGACAGGTTACACTGGACAACAAATTTTGACTTTTTGTGTGTATCTGAGATTAAACCAAGTTACCTTTATGTTGTTTGGGCTGCTGAATATGAAAATGACCGTTAAAACACCAGATTAGCTCTAGTTTTTTTTTAATATTTATAAAAAAGTTTTACACATTTGCATATACATTCCATATGATAATAATGCCCATTGCGGAAATGATTCACAGCGACGCCTTTTTGCGTGTCGCTTGTAATGAGTTTCTGGAGCATCTCTCACAAGGGTCCAACAATAATCTGCTAGCATTGCTGCATTCCATTTCCCTTGGTATCTTTTTTTCGAGGGTAGTAATGTCCTGATGAAATCGTTCTCCATGCTCGTCACTGACAGTACCACAGTTGGCAGGGAAGAAATCCAGATGAGAGTGTAAAAAGTGTAATTTCAAAGACATGTTGCACCCTAGTCTCTCGTAGCGCTGCAAGAGGGTTTCTACAAGCTCCTGGTAATTGTCAGCCTTATTGTTTCCTAGAAAGTTTGTGGTCACTTGCTGGAAAGCATTCCAAGCTAACTTTTCATCACCTGCGAGGATATCATCAAAACACTGATCTCGGAAGAGCTGACGTATCTGTGGACCAACAAATACACCTTCCTTGATTTTGGCCTCACTAAGTCTTGGAAATTTATCACGAAGGTATAAAAATCCTGCCCCATTTCGACCCATGGCCTTTACAAAATTCTTCATTAGACCAAGTTTGATGTGGAGAGGAGGGAGCAAGATCTTTTTGGATTCTACAAGTGGTTCATTAAGTACATTCTTTTTCCCCGGTTCAAGTGATTGTCGTTGGGGTCAATCCTTTTTCTTGTAGTGGGAAGTCCTGGCACGGCTGTACCCAGACAGAGGAAACAGCAAAACTTTGTGTAACCCTGCTGTAGCCCCAAAAAGATGGTAATGACCTTCAGGTCACCACAAATCTGCCACTTATACTTGTCATAGTTGAAGGTGTGTAACAGTTGTTTCATGTTGTACGTTTCTTTCATTGGACTGCATACCCGAGTGGAACAGATGGTAAAACGTTACTATTATGGAGCAGCACAGCTTTTACCTTGTAAGCTCAACTTGGACGAATCAATGAATAGCATGAATAGCCTCCAATCATCGTCTTTGTAGTTGATGTGTAGTGCTGCCATCAGTCCCACTATATCAACGCAAGCAATGAGGTTATCTGTCATTTTGAAATATGGACGCAGATCTTTTTGTTCCGAGCACGAAACACAGACACATGCACATTCTATTCTAAAAGATTCCATTGCTGCAGTCTGGACCCCAACAGCTCTGCTTTATTTTTTGGCAATTCCAGATCTCTCACTAGATTATTCAATTCACTCTGGGTAGTGTTATGTGTCTGTGCAGACTCATCAATAGGCACGAAATCATGATCTCTTGATGTAGATGCTTTCACAAGTGACGGATGTCCACTGGCCTTATAATCTTCTTCATCATCCAGAGTATAAGATTCTGGTGGGTCCGGAACAGGAAGTCCTTCCCCGTGAGGCACTGGCCGCATAGCAGAGGTAATATTCGGATAGGTCACATGCCGCTTTTTCTTCTTTGAAATATCATGTCCAATAGGAGGAGTCGTGCAAAAGTAACAATCATTAAGATGGTTTGTCGGTTCCCTTCACACCATTGGAACTGCAAAAAGCATCGATCGTCCTTTTCGGTTCAACCAGCAGTGCAGATTCGTTGCACAGGATTGACAACATATGTGTGGGGCCAAATACCGGTCTTGGTCACCGATCTCACAACCAAAATAAAGGCTGTAAGCTTTCTTTATTATCAGTGTAATGGGTCGCTTTTGTGATAGCAAAGTTATATGTTCGCAAATATAGTAAAAATAATCCGCACTGTTCACACATTCACGAGGCATCTTGAACGACACGTCTGCACTCACAGAATCCACAACACAAATGATGACAAGGAGGAAATGTGGTTGCAATGACTGCTACAGATTGCGTCATCCAATTGGCGCTCAAGGCTATCCGTCTCGTGGGGAATCACGCGCCAGGGCTGTAGAAAAGAGAAGGACTGGGTCATTCGCGTCGGGAAGGTGAAGCCACCAGCCTACTGAACCCCCCCCCCCCCCCCAACCCCGGATCTTGAAAACTAGAGCTAATTCGCGATTTTAAAGTTCATATTCGTGATCAGCACGTCCAAATTAGTTAAAAATAGCTACTTTTGTCTCGGATACATTTTGGCTGTTGTTCAGTGTTATCTTTATTATTGATACAGAGATAGTCCAGCGGAAGTATTACCTCATTATCACCTTGGCTTTAGCACAGCTCTCAGACGGCTTTCCCAGACTGCCAATCTGACTTTATTTCTGTCAATCGTGCTAGACCACCTTGTGTCAACAGTGACCGTCTCTATCAAAGGTGGCTAGACGACTTAAGTGATAAAAGTATTACCCGCTGATCTGTCTAGTTAGCCTTGTAATACTACGATTCACTTGGTGAAACGTAAACAAGTCTGGGAGTGACTAGGTAAGAATGCTAGTGCATAAAATATGCCAAATAATAGGCCGATGAGTGTGAGAAAAAAAGGGTCAGAAAAATACACGCACAAACGTATCGACACAGCTACAATGATAGCTCCATACTCCGTAAGGAGCGCCACGAAAAATGATGACGAAATTCTTATTTGTAGTAGTAGTAGTAGTAGTAGAATTAGTAGTATCACTTTCAATCATTACTGATTATAGGAACGCGCCCTCAAGACAATGTCTCGGCCGACGCAAGATTGGGCGCTTGGGTAAAAAGGTCAAGCTATTGCCCATACAGCATGACCCACGAAGCTGTTGAATCCAGAGGCATGACGTAGCCGATACAGTCTGGCATCAGAACACATATTTATGCAATACCTCATGTCCATATGCATTCCATACCTAATGTCCTTAGACAGTTTTAGGGTCGAAAATGTCGGCTAGGCGTGTCACGTACCATCGTCGTTTGATAGAGGGCAGACATTTGAAAGCGTGAGGCCCATGCGGTCAGCACAAAGTTATCCAGACACCAGTGGAAACGCTGCGCCCCGCGAAGAGCATCGACGATTGGTTTTGAATTAATACAATCGAGGAAGTAGAGGGGAACTGCGGTAAGACGTGGAGTACAATGGATGGGTTTGAAAAAAAAGATCGAAAAAAGGTGATTCGTCTTACGAGGACAAGAGACAAAGAAAAAGAAAATAGTGCTTTTCTTTGTCTCTTGTCCTCGTAAGACGAATCACCTTTTTTCGTTTTTTTTTTTCAAACCCATCCATTGAATTAATACAAGCGCTTTTTCCGCGAAGGTCGGAGCTTGGTGATCATGTATTTATAGCATCCAGTCATAATCAAGAAAAAAGTGGGTATAAAATACACAAGGAAAAGACAAAAATAATGAGAATAAATGCAGGAAATGATAACAGGGTGAACTTGAAGAAACACCACTACAAGATGTAGAATTGTACACATATCTTGGCAGCAATATAGACAAAGATTGGAGGGACAGACAGTGATATCAAAATAAGAATCCAAAAAGCAAGAGGAGCTTTCATTGCACTGGGAAACATATGGAGATCAGGAGAAGTCAAGTCCAACACAAAAATAAGAATCTTCAACTCAAAGATAGGTATTTACAAAAATCACAAACTGGAATTTTATAATTTGTCATTGCCTTTTTTCATCATATCAGCGATTTGGTGACTTCTGGAGTTTGCTTCTTTTATGAACGTATACTTAACTCCTTCAGCTCCTGTCGCTATAGACACTTCTGTCATTGATCATGTGTAGACTTTCCAAGATACTTAGTTCACCTGGACAGGTAGACACAGGGCTACTTCCATGTGATGCAGAGGCTGTCCTTTACTCACACACTACAGTCTGTTATGCTTCTTACAGAAGCATTTTTGCGACTCTCTCTCGGATAGGAACCTGAAAACATATGCACCAGATTATGGTATCTGTTGTCTACAACTAAGACGATCCTACGATGATGACGGGCCACTATTGATCAGAATCCTTATTTAGACAACATAGTCCATGAGGCCATGGTCATGTCAGTCAAAGAAGTACGTCATACTCGTACAATCAATAAAATACATCGAAAGCGTATGGACTTCATTATAAAATTTTGCTGAATTCTGTCTTCATTAATTCCCTTTGATTCTTAGAATGCCGAAGTGGTTTCCCTTTAAAGACGTAATGTCTATTTAAATTTGCATTGAATGACAAGAAACAAGGAAAGAGAAGAAGCAGTAGTAGAAGAGGGAGGAGAAGAAGAGGAAGAAGAAGAAGACGAACTCTTTGTCACCCAACATTTAAAAGCTAAGCCATGAAAATTACTGTAAGCTCTTATAGCAGGTATTGAGCAAAATTCTGACATTTGCTCTAGCTGCGTCATGCTGTTCAGAATTGTTTCTGGTTATATTTCAGCTGGAGAGCGACTTCAGTTTTCAGCATAGTGTTTAGAGTACCAAAATTAAGTTACCAGCAAGTAAATCAAAGTCACTTATAACATTAATTTTAATTAATACATTTAATTACATGATACCAAAATACTTTATAACCTAACGACCAATACACGTTTATCACACCCTTGAGACCCAATATTACGGATCTGAGTTTATCAATATGCAAGTTCGACTCACAAAGCAGGTCATCTTGGCTTTTCTCAGCTATAGGCTGTGCCAATGTGGCTTCTTCAAGCGTGGGTCACTCCGCTGGACGTCTTCTCAGTTATGAGATCATGATGGGAAATTTTGACAGTCCAGAATTGAATCTGAGTTTCCCAGTCCGTTTGATTCTGATTGATCCGGGTTTGTTTGGATCTCCCTCGCATCAGTCTGATTGGTTTAATCTGTCTCAAGCTGAATTTCGTTTTTCTTTTCCGATGAATTTGTCACTTGCGATCTTCTGCGTTGGATTGGCTCTTTTTCCGCACTTCTGATTGGTTGCTTTGTTTTTCGTCCTCGAATAGTTAGGTGATTCCCCGTTTGTAAAACTTATGTATATAAATATATAGATACGATAAATCCTAAAGATGACTATTTACAGGGAAATTTCCTAAGTGATCTGTCTGTGTCGCCACATCCACGACTCCGACTACAGTATTTTCCCAGTCATACGGCATGAAATTTAGAGTCGGAGTCCGGACATATTTTAACCCACTCTGACTCCTTAAAACGACCGACTCCACGAATCCGACTCTACAGCCCTGCTTACAAGTACGTGCAGCAAACCCATTAAAATGTATTATTTATTTATTACCGTTGGCATGCCTCGGGTTTTTCTCTATTTATTTCTACGATCACGCATGTGTTTTCTTAAAACCGATCAGTTATTCCGGACAGTTCTGATTCTTCTATCAATTGCTAGACACCATATTATCGCCTTCGCCTAGTGTTATCTGGCATATACTCGTGAAATAAAGGACTACAGAAGTGATTGCATCTATAATTAGTGTGGGTGGTTACGCGGTTCAATAGTCCATAGTTACCTGAGTGATCGTAATAATGACCATGTCCAGTATATAGTATATTAGCTCCTTCAGTCATAACTGACTATGGGACTGCGCCCCTGAGGTGATAGCCTTCAGTCATAATAGACTATGGGACTGCGCTCCTGAGGTGATAGCCTTCAGTCATAACTGAGTATGGGACTGCGCCCCTGAGGTGATAGCCTTCAGTCATAACTGACAATGGTACTGCGCCCCTGAGGTGATAGCCTTCAGTCATAACTGACCATGGGACTGCGCACTTGAGGTGATAGCCTTCAGTCATAACTGACTATGTGACTGCGCCCTTGGGGTGATAGCCTTCAGTCATAACTGACTATGGGACTGCGCCCCTGAGGTGATAGCCTTCAGTCACAACTGACCATTGGACTGCGCCCCTGAGGTGATAGCCTTCAGTCATAACTGACTATGGGACTGCGCCCCTGAGGTGATAGCCTTCAGTCATAACTGACTATAAGACTGTGCACTTGAGGTGATAGCCTTCAGTCATAACTGACTATGGGACTGCGCACTTAAGGTGATAGCCTTCAGTCATAATTGACTATGTGACTGCGCCCCTGAGGTAATAGCCTTCAGTCATTACTGACTTTGGGACTGCGCCCCTGAGGTGATTGCCTTCAGTCATAACTGACTATGGACTGCGCCCTTGAGGTGATAGCCTTCAGTCATAATTGACTATAGGACTGCGCCCCTGAGGTGATAGCCTTCAGTCATAACTGACTATGGGACTGCGCCCTTGAGGTGATAGCCTTCAGTCATAACTGACTATGGGACTGCGCCCTTTGAGGTGATAGCCTTCAGTCATAACTGACTATGGGACTGCGCCCCTGAGGTGATAGCCTTCAGTCACAACTGACCATTTGACTGCGCCCCTGAGGTGATAGCCTTCAGTCATAACTGACTATGGGACTGCGCCCCTGAGGTGATAGCCTTCAGTCATAACTGACTATAAGACTGTGCACTTGAGGTGATAGCCTTCAGTCATAACTGACTATGGGACTGCGCACTTGAGGTGATAGCCTTCAGTCACAACTGACCATTGGACTGCGCCCCTGAGGTGATTGCCTTCAGTCATAACTGACTATGGGACTGCGCCCCTGAGGTGATAGTCTTCAGTCATAACTGACTATAAGACTGTGCACTTGAGGTGATAGCCTTCAGTCATAACTGACTATGGGACTGCGCACTTGAGGTGATAGCCTTCAGTCATAATTGACTATGTGACTGCGCCCCTGAGGTGATAGCCTTCAGTCATTACTGACTTTGGGACTGCGCCCCTGAGGTGATTGCCTTCAGTCATAACTGACTATGGACTGCGCCCTTGAGGTGATAGCCTTCAGTCATAATTGACTATGGGACTGCGCCCTTGAGGTGATAGCCTTCAGTCATAACAGACTATGGGATTGCGCCCCTGAGGTGACAGTCGCCCTCAGCTGCATTTTTGCATGGTGTTCCTTTCGGCGTGTTATTTTCTCTTCTGTTTGTTGTGAGAGCTTCTTTTCGCCCAATCTGAAGTGACGCCGTGGGGAGCATCATCAGTTTGTGCGATCAGCAGCTTTATCCTCCCAGGTTGCTGGATTTATGTCCAATGCTTTCATGTCTATCTTGCACGTATCTTTGAACCTCAGCATCGGTTGCCCGGATGTTCTTTTACCATCTGCCAGTTGTCGTCTGTAGAAGATATCTTTTTTGATATACTACCATCTTCTATGCGGCGAACATTGTCAAGCCAGCGTAGTCTGTGCTGTCTAAGCAGTGAATTGAATGCATGCTTTGAAGGCCAGCATGTGATCATTATCCACGAAGTACTATTTTTAGTGTTGCTTAGCTGGTAGTGTGATTAGTCCCGATTCACTCCTGGTGCGAGGCGATGGTGCCGTTTTGATGGTCCTGGGTTAAAATCCCCGGTAAGCCTGCCGCTCTGGTGTTTCTCTGTTATCTAGACTTCTACGTTTTTATTTCTTACGAGTGCCTGCAACATACCCATTGACGCATATTTGACATACCCATTGATGTGTATTTTTCTAATTTAAGTTCTGAAAAAATATCTACTTAACAGTACATGTGTTCAGACGTACTCACGGAGCATTTTCCACACACACATTGCGAAAAACGCAAACCCACTCCTTATTGACCTACTTTCAGGGCGTGTCAAAAATGTCTGCCTTCCACCACCTCTTCCGCCCCGTTAAGATGTACGTTAAGAAGTTTTGATTATAGGCTCGCCTGCCATGTGTAAGGACTATGTTGCTATGGAAACTCCCCCTTCTCTCTCATCGTCCCAGGTTAAATGTGTGAAACTTTTTCCTTCTCCGTTTAAAATTCTTTTCCTTTCGTTTTCTCATTCTTTCGCCGTTGTTTTTAAAATAATTTTTTTTTTAAATCTCCGCCAATACAAACATAGATCCACCCGTGTGTTACAGGCTTTCATAAATGGATGCATGCGTAGAACTGAAAGATTGAATTCGGTATGACACGATCACTAATGTGGAACTGATGACCTTGAACTAGACAAGTGCAAATGGAAGAAGGAATGTTAAGAAGACGCTGGAAGATAGGACACACTTTGATAAAATATTTTGATAACATTCCTAGACAATCCCTGTTCTGGGAATTCCCATGGTAAGTGATGTAGAGGAAGACCAAAGAACACAGAAAAGATAACAGGAGACAGACACGAAGGTCATGAAGAGGACATGGAGAGACCCTGAGCTGAGGGTGCCCGGGGGGGGGGGGGGGGGGGGGAAGAGTTTGTATAAGTTTGTTGAAGGCCTATACTCCTTTGAGAGTTGAGAAGTGAAAGAAGACGAAATGTGGAATTGATGACAAGAACCAGACAAGTGCCAGTGGAACAAGAGATGAGAAGACGGCTCTGGCGATGGACAGGACACACATCGAGGAAACTACAAGGTAGGTCTTGTTCTGGGAATCCCGGGATGAGAGAAATAGAAGTACATGGAAAACCAAATGGAGAAGAGAACTGGAGGCAGAAATGTAAATAGAAAAACCCTGAGCGGATGGCACGTAACAGAAGGATTTGCTATACGTTTGCTGAAGGGCTTTGACCCTTGGGGAGTTAACAGGATATTGCGTGAATGCATGAATAACACATAGATCATACGAAAGGGTGGTAGCTCTTCAAACTAACATGTTCCTTATCTTCTTCTTCCGGTGCCTGGTCTGGAACAGACATTGGCGATCATGATCCTCCAATCTTCTCTGTCTTTTGATAGTTTAATGAGGTTGTTGTTGCCCATGCTGTTGTTTGTTGCCCAGTTCTCTGCCTTCCTCTTCCTCTCCTACCTGGTATTTTCCCACATAAGACTAATTCCTCCACTCCTCCTCTTCTGTTAATATGTCCCATAAATTTCATTTGTCTTTTCCTGATGGTTTTGATAAGCGATCTAATAACACCCGCAGCTGTCAATACCTCGGTATTTGTTTTCTTCTATGTCCACGATATTCTCAGTATCCTTCTCAAAAACCACATTTCCCACTGCCTCCAGTTTTTTTTTTCACCTTTTGGTTACTCATTGTCCAACATTCGCATCCATATAAAAGAACGGACCACACGCAGCCCCTTAGTAAGCGAATTATTGTGCTTATGGTGATGTTTCTGTTTTTCTTTACGTTGCTCATCCTAGTAATGGCTTCTTTGGACATGGCGGTCCTTTTCTTTATCTCTGTGTCATGTTCCTTATGCATTTTTAAACTTCTTATTTTTAAACTTTTAACAATCCTTATTTATAAGCTCTATGGAGATGCAAATAGCCTGATTATTGCTTTCTTTGAAAACATTCAAGCAGACGTCTGAGAATGTACGAAGACGAAGAAGAGGAAGAAGAAGAAATTCCTTATTTTGTAGTCAAGTAATATTTTTATCGTGCGAGCTTATATGTATACGTGTAATTCGCCGGCTGAAATGTCACGTAGACTTCTTTCGTGACTTTATAAACTGAATTATTACATACGACATAATCCCACCCTGTTACATAATACATAGACCCACTCTATTACATACAGCATAATCCCATTCTGTTACATACGACATAATCCCATTCTATTACATACGACATAATCGCATTCTATTACAACCGACCTAGTCCCATTCTATTACATACGACATAATCCCACTCTATTACACATACGGCATAGTCCCACTCTATTACATACGGCATAATGACATCCTGTCCATCTTTCCCATCAGCTCACGGGCGCCACTCTTCTAGAAGACACAGTTTAGCCAGAATCCAGGCACGTACCCTGGTTCTAGCGTACCATTTCTGCAGGCTATATTTATCTCTTTCTTAATCTGCTTACGTTGCAGTCTTGTGCTCCTTGCTCTTTCTGAGTACAGCGTGAACGTGCATGGTTCCAGCCTTTCATTGGCCCACCCCCTCCCCTTTAATGTTAACACTGGCTAAAGAGCAGATAACTTGCCAGTAAGCAACGAAAATAGATGGTAGAAATTGTGTTATCAGGCTACTTGTGAAAATGCGGTTATCCGCTTACAAGCATAACCGGTTAATAAAGCGGTACTCTTTTATTTAGTTCAAAATCAAATAGACCTCGTTATTGTGCGCTTTTCTATTAACAAATGTGGGGGTCTGGATGACTCAGAGGCAGTGGCGTCACTAGGGCTGGTGTCACCCAGTGCGGTAACTCACGATGTCACCCCCATGGACCTCCTCCCGTACCAGACCATACAGAATCCTTAGTAATGTTTTTTGTACTAATGTTACTCGTAAATCGTAATTCCCGTATATCACTGAATGTAATGGCAATAGTAGTGACATAAACAACTAGCAAAATTAAAATTACACTTTAGAATTACAATTTCATACGCACAGCCTAAATGTATTTATATTTACATAGTTTCATGTGGTTAAAGTGAAAATTCGGCAAGAAAACAATATATACTACTGGACAACAGTTAAGGGCCGCCATTCAATTTAGACAAGGTTTATATAATTCTTCGTGAGCAGGGTCGATTTTCCAAATGTCCGGTAGCTTTAAATCTCTCAAGAAGTCTCTGAATGGTAGAGTGGGACACTGCTAAACGTCTTGCAACATGACGAACAGATTGACCATCCTGAATCCATGCCATGGCTCGACCACGGTCTACAGTGCTGAGACTTCTCCTTGGTGGCATGGCTAATGCAGTGATCATTTCGACCACTTGTCATACTGATTTATTGCATATCAACGGTGAACACTCTTTACCGATGATCATTTTCAACGTGCATTCAAATTCAACTCACTTTTTCACCTTTTGAACTAGTGGGGCGTGTTGTAAAAACCACGAGTTTTTGCAGCAACAATGGCAATTTTCACGTGCGGGTTAAAGTGACCCAGTTTTTGGACATTTAAAAAAAATTAACCTAGTGCACACAGAAATGTATACACATTTCTCTGAGCTCAGTTTTAATGACATTTTCACTTGAATTTACAGTTTGCCAATCAATTATATAAACCTTGTCTAAACTGAATGGCGGCCCTTAACTTTTGTCCAGTAGTATAATTCGGAGTAAACAGGTGGTTATAACTAACAACAGGGATATTTTTATAAAAAAAATAATAAATTTCTGCTGAAACACTGCACACAAATTTTATAGACAGTCATTTTGGTGTCACCCCCTCTGATGGTGTCACCCGGTGCGGTCCGCACCCCCCTAGTGACGCCACTACTCAGAGGTATGGCGCCCGCCTCTACTTCTAAAGGTACCGGTTTTGCTCCTAGCACAAGAAATATAGTTGATAACAAAATGTTTCAGATCAGTGGTTCCTAATGATATAACACTTCCCCCCGATCTAATGAGCAGTGAGATCGGATGTGTCGTCGTTTCGGATAAGGGCGAAAAAATAGGACGTTCCGTGTGCAAGTTGCGCACGTTAAAAATCCCTCGGCAGTTGGAAATCGTTAAAATTAGGCCGTATGGCCGCTGCCCTGGCAAATTTTTTTAAAAATTAGAAAACCTACCCGCTACTGCCCAACCTACAGAAATGAACGGAGTAGCATATGGCAACAACCAACATCTGTAACCGAAAAACTGTTTGGAGATGTCGGGAACCTTGAGTTGACTACTGCCTTTATTAGAGTCATAAATGTGGAGGTCTGAAGGCGAGCGAAGAAGAAGAAGAAGAAGAAGAAGAAGAAGAAGAATACACACATTGAGATCCTCACCGGTGTCACGGTGTTCGTATACTGTGCTGGGACCGAAGACGCAGCAAAAGTGACCAATGCAGTCAGCGACCCATAGCTTGACTGCTTGCGTCAGGGTCAGCGAACCAGAGCTGTCCAAGACTCTACTCCACCTCCAAGTGGTGGTCCTGGAAACAGGCTGCATCACTGCAGTCTAGCTGAGAGAGTAGGGATCGAAGAGGGAAGGCAAACCCGGTCCCCAAAAATGCCGTGCTGAAGTCGGATGTGTCGGCCGAAAGGCGCAAATATCGCAGCTCTGCTGTAAACGGACACAACGCAACCAACGTCCTTTTCAGGACTAACGAGGAAGAAGAAGTATACTGTGCTGAGATCCTTCTTATGCGACCTCAAGGAGGAGATTGGATCAATTATGAAGTTGTCCGTGTGCAATGAAAATGGTTCTTAAAACCAAACCAAACCAAACCAAACAATTCAAAACTTACTTTTGATATTTATTCTATTTCAAGTTTTGTCAAGAATTTATTTTAAATTGTACTACTTTCTTCAACGGACGGTCTTCTTCTTTTTCATCAAGTACTGCGAGGGAGCCGCGGTAGCATAGTGGTTAGTGCACTGGCTTCCTAGCTCAGTGGTCTATGGTTCGATTCCCAGATGAGGTGGGATTTTTTTAGGCCGCAAACGGCTCCTGGGTCGACCCAGCCCCAAATGGGTACCAGAGCAACTCTGTGAAGGTTAAGGCGGCCGGCGTGATGCTGACCACATCACCCCTAGTGTGCCGACGGTCGAGAAAATATGGGCCTAACACCATATTCCCAATATGCCTCAATGGGCGTGTAACGGGATCCTTGACCTTTACTACGAGGATAGACGTTGTCGATTATGTTTTTCCACGTGCTACTACTTCTTTCTTCTTCTTTGGTCCTTGACCGCAGACTGACAAAGCAATCAGTGACCATCACGCCTATTGGCGTCTTGTAAGGCAGCAACAAACTGTCTCCACTTTGGTCCTTGACCGCAGACTGACAAAGCAATCAGTGACCATCACGCCTAGTGGCGTCTTGTAAGGCAGCAACAAACTGTCTCCACTTTATTCGGTCGGCTGCCATTCTTCGTGTGGTGCCCTGCTTTGGTTCATGCTTAGTATCTCTGCCTCCACAGTTCTCCGCCAGGTGGCTTGTGGCCGTCCTGGCTTTGTGGAGTCCATAGCATGACAGTTCTGGTGATGGTGTCAGGGTCTCTTCTGAGGATATGGCCAACCTAATTCCAGCGTCTACCTGCTATGATAGTGCGCGTGTCTTCTTGGTGGCTCCGAATTAGCAGTTCTTGGTTGGTGATGGTGTTCGACAAAAGTTCGAAGACTTTTCCCTTAGGCAGGTTGTGTGGAAAGAGGACAGCTTGGACATGTGGTTTTCCTCTTTGTTGTTTGGGTTTACGTAGAATACAGAATTACAAACGTCCATGCATCATGCTGACAAAACACGAATGGATACGGGAATGGTCATCACTGGCCGAAGAACACAAGACGTCGGGTAGAGGGTCCACAACTATCTTCTTCAACATTTATTTACTTCAGGAAAAACATCTTCATGGTCAATGCATATACAAGGCATACATAGTAGTTAATCTTCCATCTGTCTCGTCTCAATCATTCAGTCCTGGCCGCTGTACTAGAGGTGACGCATTACCATGAACACCCAAGTAATGGGGACCAGACGACGTGAATATTACAATCGCTTGGTTTATATTATTCAATAAGAGGGGGAACTTCTTTATAAGTTCAGGACCATCTTAGAAAACATTGTGGCGGCCTCCGAAGTTAGTTATGCCACTTAAATAGATATCTTCCTCCGCAATTCTCGGAGCTTGAAAAAAAACACGTCTTACTAGGACGACTTGAAGTAACGAAAGGCCACGAATATTAGCCGTTAGAATAAATTAGTGCAAACGCGTTACGTCATAGACAACCGGTGACGTATTAAATATGCAGCGTTCAATATAAGTTAAAACCCGTGCAAAAACATGAGTTACCACAGAGAGACATATTTCCTCAAAAGTAATGGCAATAAGCCTATGTGTGGCAACAATACAAAACATCTCAATATTCGTTCTTTAACAGACTGCTTGGACATTTCCTGTTCTGTTACTCTCCAGCATTCTACACCGTACAGAAGTACAGAAATTACGCAGCTCTCGTATATTTTTAATTGGCGTTGTTTATGAATTCTGTTTTCCACGTCAAGAATAATACATCATTCAACATCTTCTCTCTTTGTGGTCCTCTGTTTTGTTTGTTGCTAATTTTGCCTCTCGTCACATCGTTCTCGACATTTCCTCTTCGTATAGTATTTCAACAGAAGAAGTTTTACCGCCCTCTCTTCTCGTGTATCTTATAAATCTCCCGTAGACCACTGTCCTCTTTCAGTACATCCTCTGTTAGTTTCGTGGATTATATTCTTCAGTTCAAAAATTTTTAAAAAGCCAAATAAACAAACAAAGCTTATTCACGTACCATATTATTCTGGTTTATTGAATTATTGTTAATGATTCGCTTCCACATGAAGGATCGGCTCAATGTAACATTGAAGAACTCAATTTTGATGGGGGCGAACAAAAATGCGCATTGTAGGTCTTACTAGGATAAAAAAAAAGGTCCCAAGGTCCCGTACCACATACTGCCGTAGGGAGTGTAGTATTAGAGACTTCCCTATACCAGGTCCAGAGGTGGGGTGACGATATCCTTTCCTCGCTGCCATTTCCTTCCCTAACTCAAGCGCAAAGTTAGGTACACATTTACAGCTGGGTAGACAGGAGCGTGTCAATACTGCAAATCGAACCTGTCACCTTTGCCGCGAGAGCAGCGCTCTAACCATTCGGACACTCATAACTACCATAAAGGACAAAATGAGAACATAAATGGAAATGACTGTTTTACGTCTGAAGTCCCAGCGAAAAATGCCACGGTTATACGATAGAAAACTGGACATCTTTTTATCAACCTGCAAACGATGAAGTCTGAGTTCCGTGCCTTTTCAAGATCATAAGTGTAGTTTCCTGGAGTCTCTGAAAAGACAAAGAAATAATTGGACTATTACACCATCATGCATGTCGTAAAAGACCACCAACATGAGGCTGTGTATGGGACTGGCAACTTCATCATGTAAATACAACTACTACAAACCACCATTGGTAGAGTTTGTACTTTGGCCTAGGCTTCCTCAAGAATGCCATCTGCAGTGAAATGACCCCATGCCCCGTAAGGAGCGAAAAGAGATAATGATGATGAAGAACGGACATCTTGTAATTCTATAGCAAATACTGCAGTAGGGGAGTGAATCGTTAGAGACTTCACTGTACTAGGTCCAGCTTTATTGGGTGGGGAGATTAGTTCCTTTCTTCATTGTCTCTGTCTTCCCTAACTCATGAGAAGAATCAGGCATCCATTCACAGCATGGAAGACCAAGAGGCAGATGTGTCACAGAATGGATTGGGGCGACCCCTCCTTCTTCATAATCTCTTTCACTACGGCAGTAATTGGTACATTTGTTGTACGGATTTTATTGCGAGCTTTCAATTGTCGCACTTTCTTTCTTTCTCTGCTAAGTAGCAGATATTTGATATTGTCAAATCCTTTTGACACTCCTTGTTGGTGATAATACATCGCGTTTACCAGGGTGCGGCAAAGCTTTGCTAAGATTAAGCCCGGGTGCACGACAGGTAAGAGATTAATCGTCTGTGCGACACATTCTGGACAGTCAAGCATGACAAGATCGTGTCCGGTACAACTTGTCACAAATAGATTACTTTCTGATAAAGTAATAATTTGTTACATCTGAAACACAGTTTACAGATGTGTCTGTGAGTTCGTCTGCCAGGCAATCGGATGTTTACAGCCGTTTTTCAGAAAAGTAATGTTTGAAATTTTGTGCTAGATGAGTCATGCAAAATATTCAAATCAGATTGGCTGATCATTTGAGTTCCATAACAAACAGAGCGGGGGAGGACAGTGAATATATCCTGACGCTTCAGTCAGTCTAGTTCACATTCTTTGATTCACGCTGCCAAAGACACCAGACTTGCCAGTAGTTAGACTTCAGAATTTCGATTTAACCTTTATTGGAGTATTGATCAAGACGTACAATTCAGCCCAGGAAATCTCTAACATTTTAAATAAGGAAAACCGGAATATCTGAGGAAACTGAAACACACGGAGTCAGAGAGGGAATTATCTTATTAAAGAAACGACACCCCAGACGCGTGGAATAGGCCGATTCAAGTCTCTTTTATTCATCTGAACAAAAAGTTTGTGGGCCAGGATTGGCGCAAGTTGTGATTTTACATTCTACATTTTATTACTAACATGTGAACTAACATATATATGTATATGGCCATGTGAATTTTAATACGTGAAAATCGCTAATGGATGTCCTAGTTATTTGAGGCTGGCAACCTCAGCGAATAGAATGATAATTTCATGAACCACCACTGCACGGGCTGGTGATTGCTTTATTGCTAGTTTCTTAAAGAGATCTGAAAGTATAAAGTAGTCCCAGGTTCCATATGGAACAGGGAGGGAAAGATGAAACAAATAATATACATTTTAATTATAATGCGTACAATTTCAAACCAGTGTAAATGTCGATGTTAACATATGCACTTTAACATTAATGGAAGTTTCAAACTTTTCAAATCAGTGTAAACATAAAGGAAAACATATTCAATTTATATTGTGAACACTTTTCAGTCAGTGGAAATGTAAATGTAAACATATTCTATCTGTACTATTAACCTTTTCATTTAAATGTAATGTAAATCTAAAAGCTATTCAATTTAAATGTAAAGAAAGTTTTATCCCGAAGGATTAAATTTAATTCTCATCGAGGGTAAATTCTGAAATAAATGGGATGGTAGAAAAGAAGAAAGATGACACATAAGTATGTGTCGGGAAACGCAATACTCAGAAGAGCGTTTCGTTTCTATTCTTCATAATAATTATTGGTGGTACCAGCATAAAGTACTATCTCTAGAACAAGAAGGGACAAGTGGCCTACGCTTTAAGACGAGGGACCAACTTTGTAGACTCTCCTTGACATTTCTGGGAAACGAGCTACACCCGACAACCTTGACCAGCGACGAGCGTAAGCAGTGTAACAAGAACCAAACCATCAGAAGGAGCAGAACCGCCATTGGCAGCTAAGTTCCATATACAAGCTGCCAAAGTGAACATTTTTCCCATCGACTCTACTATAAATCAATGATGAAACTTTTCTTCTAAACTATTCAATTATTTTCAAACTGTTAAAACTTAAGTGATGATTAAATTTTGTTATTTGTAGTTTTACAAATTTAACCTCGATTTAATCCTTTTAAATGTACTGCATGTTTTTCTCAGTCAATTTACTACACACACTCTAAACAGAGCTATACCAGAATAATAAGAATTCCCCTGAGTTAATCAGAGGTGGGGGCTTAACGAGCTAAAATTAATCATTGCTTAATTCTTCATAAAAGTGGTCGGCAGATTCTAGAATTAAGGTGCTCAGCCAAATGCACATTGTTTTTGTTCATCTGAATATCTTGTGAACACTCCTTTGTGGATGTGTGGCCGGGTAGGGTAGTGGGGGTTGCTGTTTAAATCGAGAGTATCAGATTTTGATGACTAGCTAGCCTGCTAGAGGTGATGATTGCTCTCTACAGACTTACAGGATTTTACCAGGTTCGGGGACTATCCTCTAAGGTGTTGTAGTTTGTGAGCAGTTAGTAAGAATTTATAGGTTTCTCAACAGACATTACCTCCTTCCATTCATGGTTAAGGCTTAGCAATCAAATATACGACCTCTTTTTGATGTCAACGTTTTATTTAATAATCATAATATATACATGATAGCGTGAAGTTACAAACATGCATTTTTCATTCATAATATAAAATGCGAGTCGCTCTCAATGATCTAGCATGGGGAATTGACACTTGTATGAATCAGGCCTATCCAACTCCTGTCTACTTTTTCTGTTTAAATACCAGTTTGCGTTGATCCAATTTCATATAGGCTGTTCCACTTCAGACCGATTAATTCATTATTCTCAAGGGGTTTCGTTATATGCTCATATTTTGCAATTTGATCAATTTATGCTTGTACAGAGCAAATTCCATCATCTCTGCATTCAACTCATAGGCGCAACTTGCGGCCATGAATCCTTTTTCTAAATCTGCAACAATGGGTCAGTAATTGATTAGTAATTAGCTCCTACTTACAGACTTCGAATATAGAAGTTAAATACACAAAAAATGCACATTGAAGAGAACATGCCATCATTCCTGGAATTTCTAATTCTTCACTTGAATAACTTTCATGCAGTAAAACCACTGCGTTATCAGCACAAATTTGCTTGTCTCCTTAGCTAGACGCGTCCTTTTCCACTAACTAGGTTGTTGGGGAAATTCGTGTCCCTTCTAAATTTTTCTGAGCTCACGATTGGATAAAAATCACGTGACTAATTTTGACATGTAACGCGACTCTATCCCAATTAACATTTGATCTGTTTCTCGGAAAGTAGAAATGTATATGCTAATCTGGTTTTTTTATAGCCTGTTTCCAAAGGAACAACTATGTACACGGCTACATATAGATCCCGGGGCTCCGCAAATGTATCCCGTAGGGAGACATTTGAGTACTATCAATAACAAAAATGCATCCCCAAAAATTTCTAAGTTAAAAAAAAAATTCTGAAAAAATTCAAAGTTCAAAAATTTTTCTAAGTCCAAAAATATTTCAGAAAATTTAACGAAATTCCTACATCTGGGCTCCTATGTCTATATGGGACTGTCATCTATGAAGGGGCCTTATAGATGGACATCATCTCCAAAAATTTGCAAACTATCTTTCACATCAATACATATTTGAACCAAATTTACCAATTGGCAACACTGACCAACAAACTCTGCAAAACAATCATAAGGTCATCACCAAAAAATGTGACGAGTGGCAACACTGGGAAATGAACAATAAAATATCTTATTTGCAGAACTTGGCTGCATTATCATAATCTATTACATTTAATTCAAAAATATAGTTGATTACATTCTCTTGGATATGGTGGGGGGTGTTATCTCTTTTCTGTTCCTGTTATTTGCTCCATATATAAGTCTGCAAGACTTAAAAAATCTTTTTTTTTTCTTCCTGGCGTACTTATTTATTTTATTTTCCAAGTACTCTGCAATATCCTTAGTAATGTCCAGGATCTCCAATTCCTATGGTAATGGCAATCCACTTTCATAAAATAGCCAATGTTTTCATGGGTACTCATCATTTGAATGAGCCACTTGCTCATTATTACATGTAGAAAACATCTCTAGACATAATCTGCATATTTATCAGACGATAATATAACTAGCATCATTTTTCACAATAAAAGCATTAAAACCTCATGGCTTATCCTTATTTATTTATTTGTATGTTTCCTGTTATTCATATTTTCTAAATGGTAAGTGTATGAATTCGTTCTAAGTCTGTCACTGTAGAAAAAATGTTCTATATTATATTCCCTTTTTTTTTCTTCAAAATATGTGATGTTTGTCTCTAATATCCGTGCGTCTGGTGGTGATCCTGTCTATTAGTCAGTTATTTCTAATCATTCCTTCTTTTCTGTCAACACAGTATTTTTTTTTCTGTGAACTCTTTCCTAGAAATATTATTTTATATATATATATATATATATATATATATATATATATTTTTTTTTTCAAAGGTCTTCTTTGACTTGCCATACATCAATTTTCAAACATCTAATTATTCAGCAACCAACAGACGAATATGTTGCTATCATTTTATGAAATATAAGGGAAAAGGAAAATATAGTTTCAAATCATCATGAATTTTCTACATTGGGTTCCGTATTACTTTATTTTCTCTGTTAAGACAACTGCTTATACTCTTGACAATACGTATCCATGTTGTCACTCTCAAGGCATCCTTGTCTACAGTTTATATTTGTCTCCTTTTTTTTTTTTTTTTTTTTGTTGTTGTTGTATAACACCAATGTATCATTTATGGTGTTCCAATATCATTGTATCCATTCTAGTCCTCCTGTTATCTTGAGAATTCATCCTTAGTAACTCCCTATGTACCTTATCTAGCAATACATTATTCAAAAACACATCAAACAATTATTTATGTAACAATCAACTGAGATGTAAGAACTTTTGACAATATGAGATGAAAAAAAAAATTTTGGGGTCATCACTCAAAAAATGTGACATAGAAAGGAAGAAAATAATCAATTGATCGTGAGGAATCTACAATATTCTTATAAGACAAAGTTCCTGGCACTCTGACTACTATTTATCCATATTATTTCTGGTTATCCTTGCATACAGTGTACCATTTCCATTTTCTTTATAAGTCCAATTCATCGCTTATGGTGCTCCAATATTTAAAATATGGATCCTTCCTATTCCTCTTATTCTGTACTGGAAATATATCCTTATTAATTGTCCATGTACTATATCTGCGAATATTTATCATCAATATATCAACTAATCATTTATAGAACCATTAACATAAATGTCTAGACTTTACCAAAACATGAACAAAAACATGTCTTTTTACATATGTGCAAAATTTCGACACCAACTCTGCCTTCGCTGGTCGAGGGTTAGTCAGAGTTATGTGGTGCCTGTAACATCCGCTGACTACAGCCAGATGGGTGACTTATGGTACTTATAATTCAAAAATCTCATCCGTCAGTTATCTTAAGTGTGGGGCGGGGTCTATTTCATGGTGTCCTTGACCAAGTTTGCTGCATTTCCAATCTAGGTATTCTTTTTTTTTTTTTTTTTTTTTTTTTTCATAATATCTCCATGATATATCTGTGACATGTCTGTCCTTGGGATAACATTATTTTTTATCCAATATCCTCGGGGTGAGCAAATCTCAGTGTGTCCACTTTCATCAATCATGTATTTATTTTCTCTCCTGTAATTCTGGGTATATTATGAGTATTTTAAATTGTCAATTTATTCCAACTATCTTACAACATTCTGTAATTCGTGATAAGGAATAGTCATTTGTTATACAACAATGTTCATATTACAAAGGCAATGTGCAAAAATCAAAGAGATATCTTCTCCAAAAATGCGGATGTATCTCTATTTCCTTTACCTCTGGGCGTAGCAATTATTCAGTCATTTTTTTTTTCATTATTTAATCTCAATTTTGTGTCCTTAGTACCTGTGGTTCCATGGGATTATCATAATTCATTTGTGTCTCTTGTCTACTGACAATCCTTCAATAATGACTTCAATTTTGGTCCTCATATGTGCAACAATCATCTGCTCTGATTTGTTCCATGTCCATGGTATTCATAAAATATTCCATTATCTCCTTGTCTTTGCTCGTATCCACGAAAGACTAAGATTATTGTTCCTCCAATGTTAATGTGGGGGATTTTGTGCATAAACATTTCAACAAAATCTCAGCTGTGACAACATAAAGTTTCACCTTAATAGCAAATTGCATCTTCATCATACCTAAACAGTTGCTTCTTCATCTCATGTGTCATTAGTGGTTATCATGTGGTAATGGGGTATTCAATGTGGGTTCAGCATATACAAATGCTGTAGAGGGGTATTTCATTTGCTAGGTCAGCATGTGCAAATGCTATTTCTTTAACATGGGCAAAGGCATCATCAACAAATAGGTGTAATGTGTTCAATCTGGGGTTAGCATATACTAATGCTCTCAAGGGATTCTTCATTTGCAGAAATTCAGCATGCGCAAATGTCATTGGGGTATTTGTGATAGGCAGTAAAATTTTTGACAGTACTAATATACATCTGGGTCTAAAATAATAATGTACACTTGAAAATAAATAATCCTGTGGAGAAAAAATAGCATAACATACAATACTGGTTTTGGGTATGAATTATATGCTGTTAAGAGATGTCATAGTGGGAACAGTATGATTGATCAAGGTGATAGATATAAAGGAGTTTAGCATAAATGAGATCACAGAAATATTAGTATGGGGTAAGAAAAAGTACTGGTGTAAAGTGTCTGCAAACAAGGAACATTGTGTCATCTGTGTCATCTTTATTTCAAAACACTATAATATGTCCAATGAAAATCCTCCGTGGGCTGGTCTTGATGCATCAGTATTCTAAGGCTGGAAAAAAGTTTCTCAGTGGGGCTTTTGACATCTTAGTCTGGAAGCAAGTCATTTGAACTGTCGGAAACTGAAAATAAAGTACATAGGAAGGTTAGTACATTGTTAAAAAGGTTTTTTTTCACATATGCGTTGGTCGTACATGGAATGGCATGTACATTGAAGACTCGAGGGGCGTGTTTTCAGAATAGCTTTGCGAGGTCTTTGACTTTTTCCATCGCCTCGAGCATTGCAATTTCCCGACTGCTTAGGCGAGCATCATACTGAGTAGCAGTGGTGACGGGTGTGATAGGCGACGACACTGCATTTGCTGATTGTTGGGGCACTGAGGATATTGACGAATGCGGTGATGGCTTAACATCATTTGATTGTGGTGATGGTTTCACTGTGGTTAGGGTTTGTATGGCTGGAACATCTGTTAGTTTTGAGGCAGGTATATGTTTCGCTTTGATTTTTCTTCTGACTGGGGCCTGTGGTACGTTAACGTCTTTGACAGTGGGCGCAGTAATTTGCACACTGTTGTTTTTGACTAGTAGAGCTGAGGCTAACACTTCTCGGCTGGGCTTTGGAACACGATAGCGTTTCTTCAATATTTTTCGTCTGATCTCATTTTGTGGCAATTTCATGCATTTAATGACAGGAGATGATGCGTCTGATGAAGAAAAACAGGTACGTTTGCCAGCTGCTTGAATCTCCGGGGATGACGTACTAGCGAATGATGTATCAGTTGTGCAACTAGGACCAGGCGAATCTATACCAGAGTCTCTTTCATACTCGTTGGTTACTATCTCACCGTATGTTTGAACAGGGCAGATATTGGATATTTCGTCGGTGTGAAAACTTTGGTCTATTGGTTCTTGTGTGTCCATGTCAGAATCTGTGTCGTTAAAGGGGACCGAACATGTGGAGCGATAACAATATTTTGCCCTTCTAATGGGTCGGATGGATACTTCTGTAGAATTCTTCTCTTGTAGGGTAATCTTGCTTTCATCCCGATCTAACGTGCTGTTATAGTGTTCAAGAGTGCCATCATCCTGTTGAACCGTGTTTATTACTAAACAACGTATCTCATCTTGTTTGGCAGACAAGTTCACAGCAAATTTATCCTCTAGTAATTCATACACTAATTTGACCGTGAGAACGCTGAAATCACCCTTCCTCAAGATGTCATTTATTTCTTCCTGCAGCCTCTCTGTGCTCAGTGCAGTAACTGGGATAGCATTGAAGGATTTCTGTTGGGCGAACTGTTTCACTGGTGCTACGGGGTCGCAAACTTGACTTGGTGTGTCAGTGTCTGTCTGTGTTGCTGAAACTGCAGCTCTATTCTCTGTTTGTGTCGCGACAGAGGTCGTCTTTGGTTCATTCATAAATTCTTCTTGTTTGTGCACGATTCGGGTTAGTCTATTATGAGGGGGGGGGGGGGGGTATGTAGCGTCGTGTTTACTTTCACAGAACTGACCTGTTGACGTTCAAGAAATGGTCTTCGCCATGGATGTAGTGGTTTTACAACAGCACGAAAACCTTCATCTGTGGTGACAATGCATGCCCTGTCAGATGCATGGAGATTCTTTATTTCGTAGGTCTTATGACTTTTGACATTGGTGAATAGGCTTCGGACTGCAATGCGGCAATCTCTTCTATTTAAACTCGTCCAGTGATTCTTAGCACGTCTGTTAAAATGATACAGCGTACTATCTGTGTCCTCGGTATGATGTGTTGGTAGACATGGGTATCGTAGGTTTCTTAAATTTTCGACAGAGTAACTTTCCGCATCCGCGTGTGTTGTTACTGTATTCCTCCTGATAGAGGTGTGATTACAATACTTCATATCTGCCCCATGAATAATGGGATGTACGCTCAAGGATTTACGTTTGGGATAACCTCCCGTCAGAAAACGATTTTTTTCCTTGTCAGAGTCAGAGGGGCGGCGTGGGTTGGAGAAACTTGGGGAGGGGAACTGATGGGCAAAGCTCTGACACAGTGATGGCTCATGCTGCATAGGGTAACTTCCCGTCAGCAAATATTTCTTAGCCATGTCAATCGGTGGGCTGTAATGGTTGTGCATGCGTTTGCTGCTGCCGTTGCACTCCTGGTGTGGGCATTTCCTCCTTAGGTCCATCTTCGCTTCTGCTCTTTTCTAGAGGACTGGTCACTAGGCAACAAGTTGAGATGTGTTTTCCTGCTCAATACCTTTTTTTAATGAGGACTGATCACGGGCACCAAGTTGTTATGTGTGCAAATGCAACAAGGTCTTGGATTATCTAGCATGGGGTGATTACAGTGGAGAGAATCAGCATTCAATCTTTTTTTTCCTCATTTAATACCAGTTTGCGTTGATCCAATTTCATATAGGCTGTTCCACTTCAGACCGATTAATTCATTATTCTCAAGGGGTTTCGTTATATGCTCATATTTTGCAATTTGATCAATTTATGCTTGTACAGAGCAAATTCCATCATCTCTGCATTCAACTCATAGGCGCAACTTGCGGCCATGAATCCTTTTTCTAAATCTGCAACAATGGGTCAGTAATTGATTAGTAATTAGCTCCTACTTACAGACTTCGAATATAGAAGTTAAATACACAAAAAATGCACATTGAAGAGAACATGCCATCATTCCTGGAATTTCTAATTCTTCACTTGAATAACTTTAATGCAGTAAAACCACTGCGTTATCAGCACAAATTTGCTTGTCTCCTTAGCTAGACGCGTCCTTTTCCACTAACTAGGTTGTTGGGGAAATTCGTGTCCCTTCTAAATTTTTCTGAGCTCACGATTGGATAAAAATCACGTGACTAATTTTGACATGTAACGCGACTCTATCCCAATTAACATTTGATCTGTTTCTCGGAAAGTAGAAATTTATATGCTAATCTGGTTTTTTTATAGCCTGTTTCCAAAGGAACAACTATGTACACGGCTACAGTAGAAGCGTCATTAACCTTCTATCTACATATCTGCCAAGAGTAATCTTGTGCGAGGGCAGACGCCTTTCAAGCCCATATTAGATACTCTTGAGTTTTGGCCACTGTTGGACCACTACTGCAAAGCAGGGGAGGCAATACCGTCACAAGATGGATAGGCAATATTACAGAAATCTTACAAAATCACCGGCTCATATAAGCTAATACGAAACACTTGGCTCAAGAATAAAAACCTCAGCCCCCCCCCCCCCAATGACATATCATGTCAAGAGTGGGCTCCAGAAAGTAACAGCAGTGATAGTCAGTGTCTACTTATAGGTAAGACAAATCAAAACGTGGCAGATAGCTGGATACACATATGTCCTACAATAGCTTCTTTGTTCCGTTTACAGACTCGTAGTTTCCGCAGAACAACTTCGCTGTTAATGTTCCAGAAATTGTTCGAGAATGTTCGTTGTTATACTTATTTCCTTTACTTGTTCGTTCTACTGTTGCAGTGAAGCGTTGTGGGGAACTGACATTTGTGTTCTAGTGCCACGTATGTCGTATTGGATGCTGGTAGTTCGTGTTGTTGTTGTTGTACGATTTCTGTGATGACGTCGATTTATCTGCCTCTTGGTTTTTCTCGATCCATGAAGCCAAATCTTCTACTGTTTTAGGCACGTAGTGGTTAATTATCGAGCTCCATTGTCACAAGATGGCAAAACCATTTTAAAAGGTTATGTTTATCTACAAATTTGGTGCAGGGTGTAGTTCAAACATTTTTCTGATGTCATTTCTCATTCTGTCTCTCCTGGCAACATTAATGGCTTTTCCTAACCGTCTCATTTCACATGATGAGAATGGTCCTCTCCAGCGCTTTGGTCATGGACCATGTTAGATAATGTCTCATAACTCTACACAGTCTTCAAAAATCTCTTATTCTACATAATTTGGAGTTTTCTGTGTAAATTTCTTAATTTAGAATTGCTTTAGAAAAAGAGATTCTTAAAACAATGTAGAATCGTTATAATTTCTTTATTAAAGATCATTTAAAATTGCGATCGAAATAAGTTTTGATAAGTAATCCAGAATTGTAATGGAGAACATCTTGTTTGGGTATTGTCTAGAATGGCAGGGGGCAGATTCATCGTAGTAATTTAAGATTGTAATGGTCACTTATCTGGGGGAAAACCATTTCTATTATAATTCTGGATAAGAAATAAGAGCCTTTTGTTTACACTTTTACATTTAAAAACAAGTGAATAAATAAAGAGGAGCAGAAACAAGTACAATCCCACACTTTTGGTTTGAGCGAAGGAGCGCCCCCAACGTCTGGTGTGGAAGAACGCACGTGTAGCACTGGTATCTTGCTAAGTTCACAAATTGTGCTGACTTGGCGCTGAATACCACTAATTCTGCTTATCGTCTGCCAGATCTTGGTTTTAGTCTGCACAGAAATATGCTTAGCGGAAGGGGTGCGCTCGTTTATCAAGTGATTTTTTTTTTTTTTTGCCCCACCAAATACATTTATTTTTAAGCTTTGTAATTAATGGTTTTCAAATTGAAAATGATGTCCGTACACACTTCTAGGTTCTGCCAATTCTCCTACCTCATCAAAAACCCGACTTTCAGAATTTCTCGACTTGGGTGTGGTTGCATTTCTTGGAGATTTAAGAGGGCGTTTGTGAGTGATGTGACCTAGAGCTATACGTGTGCGTGAAAGCGGGCAGACGTGAACTAAATTTCAGTATTTCTAGACTGCAATGTGGCCTGAATGTGTTCTAGGTAGATGACAGCAGAGGCTTAGTGTTAGGTTTCTCAGTCTATTTTCTTTTCCACAAAGTTCCATCGACAGCCGGTTGCCGGTTCTAGGGTTATTGGCGCCCAGGGCAAGGTTAAGCTTTGGCGCCTCTATATTATGTTATTTGGTTTACTGCAGGTCTACTTTTTTTGGTACAGTATCAGCTGCGACATGGTTAATGTTGAGATAGATAGATAGATAGATAGATAGATAGATAGATAGATAGATAGATAGATAGATAGATAGACAGATAGATAGATAGATAGATAGATAGATAGATAGATAGATAGATAGATAGATAGATAGATAGATAGATAGATAGATAGATAGATAGATAGATAGATAGATAGATAGATAGATAGATAGATAGATTAAGGCCTGAACCATATATACATCAACCATCTGTTTCATACACAACACATGAATCATCGACACCACGCTCAGACAACCGACAGGTGTGAAAAGGTAAACGGGTCGAATGTAGGTAGCTCAGGTACTCTTAAAAAAAACCCCAAAAAACTGACGAACATGGATCACTTTTCTTTGTCTCCATATTTCGGATACACGAATATTGTCACTCACGTTATTAGGAGGTAGAGAAAAGACTATCAAATAGTATTTGATCTGCTGGAATAAATGGGTCTGAAAGGACATTCAAGATCAATGACATTTATGGACTTTCTGAAGCTACTAGTGTAAAAACCCGTCAAAAGACGGGAATTAAATTAAAAAGCACCAATACCTAACGGCAGTTTCACTTATTCAAAAGTATTTTTAAAAAACCACTGTACATCACTACAGTACATGAACTGCGTAGCAGCAGCGAGGATTTCAATATGTGTTTACGATATCACACATTCTATAAATATATTTTTCTGCGCATCGTCATTTGCGCATTCTTCTTTGGTAAGTGTTACTATTTTCGGGAGAGTACATATAAGGGAAACAATACAATTAATGTCTAACTTTCAACCAAAGTTGCATCCCTTAGCATTACGCGCTGACAGAAAAAGCTGGGATTTTATAAATAGGATGGAAGAGGCATTGTGCTGGCTGTGAAAGAACAGCCATTATCATCATTTTCTTGTTCACTCCCTATCGAGCATGGAGACACCGCTGTAGTTGTTCCCCTTGCCGAGAGCCGGCACAAAGCATTGACATGTTCTTGCTACAGTTGTTTCTCTAGCAATCTGTTGTACGTAATAAGATTGTTAGGATCCCGTTACACGCCCATTGAGGCATATTGGGAATATGGTGTTAAGCCCATAATTTCTTGACCATCGGCACACTAGATTGCCAGCCACATGCAAAACTTCTTATTAGTTGGCTTGTACGACATGCCTGAAGGGGCAGTAACCATGTTCTTTCTTTTTCTAATAAGATAACCCCGGGGACTGCACGAGGCAAAGAAAGCAATGGGCGATGTAGATCCTCACAGTTAGGTTGCATACGACACTAGTTCTTTAACAAGCACATCAAGGTTTTAGACTGAATACAAACAGGAGGAAATGGCCGATTTCGAAATTGCAACCAATATGGAATGCTGTGGCGTAACTACAATGTAAGGGACCAAGCGTACAAATTAAGTCGGGACCTGCTTATAAGATGCTTCCAACAACAATAATCGATGTTTCTTTTCTTCTTTGTTATGGCTGTTCATCTGTTTCACAACTTTTCGTCATTTTCATAACTTGTCTTTTTGCCTAACTTGTATGTTAGATTACTTTCCACATTTTTTCACAATTTAACGTCTTTTTTCTCCTCAGTTTTTCGTCTTTTTTTCTTCCAATGTGTCGTCTTTTTCAAAACTTAAATGTTTTTCAAAACCTTCTGTCGTTTTCAAAACTCTCTGTTGTTTTCAAAACTTTCTGTCGCTTTCAAAACTCTCTGTCGTTTTCAAAACTTTCTGTCGTTTTCAACACTTTCTGTTGTTTTCAAAACTTTCTATCGTTTTCGAAACTTTCTGTCGTTTTCAAATCGTTCTGTTGTTTTCAAAACTTTCTGTCGTTTTCAAAACTTTCTGTTATTTTCAAATATTTCTGCCGTTTTCAAAACTTTCTATCGTTTTCAAAACGTTCTGTTGTTTTCAACACTTTCTGTCGTTTTCAAAACTTTCTGTCGTTTTCAAAACTTTCTGTTGTTTTCAAAACTTTCTGTCGTTTTCAAAACTATCTGTTGTTTTCAAAACTTTCTGTCGTTGTCAAAACTTTCTGTTGTTTTCAAAACTTTCTGTTGTTGTCAAAACTTTCTGTCTTTGTCAAAACTTTCTGTTGTGTCCAAAACTTTCTGTCGTTTTCAAAACTTTCTGTCGTTTTCAAAACTTTCTGTTGTTGTCAAAACTTTCTGTCGTTGTGAAAACTTTCTGTCGTTGTCAAAACTTTCTGTCGTTGTCAAAATTTTCTGTCGTTGTCAAAACTTTCTGTTGTTTTCAAAACTTTCTGTTGTTGTCAAAACTTTCTGTCTTTGTCAAAACTTTCTGTCTTTGTCAAAACTTTTTGTCGTTGTCAAAACCTTCTGTCGTTTTCAAAACTTTCTGTTGTTTTCAAAACCTTCTGTCGTTGTCAAAACTTTCTGTTGTTTTCAAAACTTTCTGTCGTTGTCAAAACTTTCTGTCGTTGTCTAAACTTTCTGTCGTTTTCAAAACTTTCTGTCGTTTTCAAAACTTTCTGTCGTTTTCAAAACTTTCTCTTGTTTTCAAAACTTTCTGTTGTTGTCAAAACTTTCTGTCGTCGTCAAAACTTTCTGTCATTGTCAAAACTTTCTGTCGTTTTCAAAACTTTCTCTCGTTTTCAAAACTTTCTGTTGTGTTCAAAACTTTCTGTCGTTGTCAAAACTTTCTGTTGTTTTCAAAACTTTCTGTCGTTGTCAAAACTTTCTGTCGTTGTCAAAACTTTCTGTTGTTTTCAAAACTTTCTGTCGTTTTCAAAGCTTTCTGTCGTTTTCAAAACTTTCGTCGTTGTCAAAACTTTCCGTTGTTTTCAAAACTTTCTGTCGTTTTCAAAACTCCCCGTCTTTTTCACAGCTGGTTGTCTTTTTCACAACCTCTCCGTTATTTTTCTGTGAGAAAGAAAAAGAATGAAAAAAACCCTCTTCTTTCCTCTTCTACACTCAAGGCTCATGGCGCATGGGGACAACAACTGATCACCTTGCAAGAAGCATGTGCCAGAGAATATGCTGCTTATTTGCAGAGGTAGTTTTTGTAGCAACTTTTTATATGATGAGGTTTGCCAGCATCACAATATTCGCCTTTTTACGAATGTCTGAACTCTTTGCTGGCAACTATTGTAGATCCTAACAGTTAGGTTACATACGACCCTAGTTCTTTAACAAGCACATCAAGGTGTTAGACTGAATACAAACAGGATGATGAAATGAAATGACCTTTGAAAGGATGAGGGCAATCAAGTGTGTTGGTGTTATTGTTGTTTAACTAGGGCTGCTGCGCACGTTTTGTTATTTTTGAGTCCTAATGTTGCATATTTAGGCACTTTCAATAACAATAAGCAGTTTTCAGTGTTAACGTGTTCTTATTTGTTTTTGTTTTTTCACAAATATTTTTGCTTCGCTGTTTTCCCCATGCTGTTTTTGTGGTCGGGATGGCTAAGAGGTATGGCATTCACCTTGAATCCTAGAGGTACCGGGTTCGATTCCCAATATGAGGGAATATAATTTATGGAAATTCTTTTCAGAACCAGTGGTCCGAATGATGTCATACTCCCCCCTGGTCTCCTGGGTAGTGAGATCGGATGCCTAGCCTTCTCGGATAAGGGCGAACAAATAGGAGATCCCGTGTGTAAGTTGCGCACGTTAAAAATCCCATGGCAGTTGAAAATCGTAAAGAGTAGGCCTTTCTGGAAGGCTGCTGCCCTGCCAAAATTTAAAAATTAGAAACCTACTCACTATAAAAATATTTATAGAATGTGTGATTCCTACACACATTGGGATTCTCGCCGGTGGTACGGAGTTCGTGCACTGTGCTGAGATCCTCCTTGTGTCATCTAAGGGATGAGATCGGAGCACTTATGGAGTTGTCCGTGTGCTATGAACATAGTCTTTAAATACCAAACCAAACCCCATGCCATAATAATTAACCCTAAACCATTGGCTGAGGTCATTCTCATAGAATCTCCCTCAATCTCGTTTTCCCCAGGTATTTCAAACGCGAACTGCTGTTTTATGCTATCAGCTGTCATATCTGGCGCCATTGTCTTGTCCTCACCACTTGATACTTGTATCCACTACACATTACTGGACACAAGTATTTCGGCATTTCTTTGGTCTGTACTTGCTGATAGGAGCGTTTTATTAGTGATTGCGCCTTTAAGTTGTCTGGGTTGGTCTTAGGTCCTATTACCGTAGTTGTGTGGGTGTCGTTAGAATCACCTCAGCCAATTATGCACTTTTTTTGGGGTGCAAAATTTGCTGTGCAACCTTTCACGATTTACTTTCACAGCAGGGCGATGGCGCCGTTTGAACAGTCCTGGGTTCGATTCCTGGTAATCCTATCATTTATATTTCTTTCCTGTTGTTTATTTATTTATGACAAGCTTATAGTACCCCTGGGATACGCGTGGCCAGGCTGAGAACCCCTGTATTAGACTATGGGGTCGCTAAATCTCGGCATTTAAAGTTCATAGGAGAGAGAAAGAGGCGCTTTTTTTTATTGTTTTTCTTTTTAGACAAAAGCTTTTGGGGTGAAAAGGTACACAAATCCAACGGAGGGTAAGGGGAAACCACAGCTGCCTTATTGCTAGTTGTTGTTTGTTGTTGTTGTTCTTTAGCTAGGGCAGCTGAGCTTTTCGCTCTTTTTTCAGCCAATACCAAGTTGAAGACACCTTGGTATTATCTACACTGTAGATCTAGGCTTTTCCTGTGACTTTTCTGCCATTCCGAAACGTGTTGGGTTAAAGTCATGAGCTCCAGTTTCTCCAGCTTGGTTTGCATTTAAAGGATCGTCACATCTAGTCCCAAGCTAAGAATAAGAAATATGTGGCATACTGTGCATGACCCGCCATCCGAAGGGGGTTCTCCAACTATGCAGAGCTAAAATACTGTGCTCTGGTTCTGGGCTCTCCCAAAGAATTATCACGTCCTGCACTGAGCCACTTCTCAGCTCCCCCTGCCTATCACTGGGTCCATAGTGAAATCCTCCTGCTTGCAGCCAACCAGGTCAAAGCCATAGAGTCCCACCTGGGGCTCAAGTGACTTCTCCAAGCTTAGTGTGCAATGCTGGGTTCTCAACAAGTTTCCCCACAGGGGGAATCACCTGGTAGTGTGTTGATGTTTTCAAGAGTCAATGAGGGTGTAGTTTGCCTCACAGACAAGGATCACTTCCATATATATATATTGTAGCATTGTGCATAGCTGGTGGTCATATAAAGATGACTCCAGATATACCTCCATGCATATCGTTAGTAAAATCACGTTTATCGTAACGTTAAAAACAAATGTCTTGGTTCTCTCGTACTATCCCGATATCTTTCTCGTTGATTTACTTGTTATTTTAAGCTAAAAATATATTCTTAAAGTCGGCCTCACTTAGAACATGCAGCCATAATGACGAGGAGGCGGCTTGCCTTTGCTTGCACTAAATGTGTGCTGCTCACACTGGGGTGGGGGGAAAAAAAGTCTTCAAAGGGCGTTAACTGGTGTGCTACCTTCCAAAGTTACGAATAACGTAAATATACGCTGGCACTTCTGGTCGTTCCTGACTCACATACGTTCATCATTATACTCACCTTTCCATGGGCGTAGCCGTGATAGTTCAAGAGATTGTTTCAGATATCTTTAGTTCTTATCTCTTCATTTCTCACGGTAGGCCTTACCTTATGTAAATTTGTACTTCGGTCTTGGAAGCTGCACTTTAGGGTCGTCGTCCACATATGACGTCACATAGAGGGTACAATTTTAAGACGAAGTGTGACGATTGGGGGCGGGAGGGGGGTCTAAGAAATGTGACGTTACACTAATAATACCAGTGAGGATCGCTTCTTTCATAAATGATATCAGGACAAAATAGATTTTTTAACCTCCATCCTTATCGTCTACGTTTATCCGCAATTGCGAACACCTTCCCCGTGGAAGACATATCAATATTACAAAGGATCCCGTTACACGCCCATTGAGGCATATTGGGAATATGGTGTTAGGCCCATATTTTCTTGACCATCGGCACACTATGGGTGATATGGTCAGCATCACACCTGCCGCCTTAACCTTCCCAGAGTTCCTCTGGTACCCATTTGGGGCTGGGTCGACACAGGAGCCGTTTGCGGCCTTAAAAAATCCCCCTCATCTGGGGATCGAACCATAGACCACTAAGCTAGGAAGCCAGTGCACTAACCATTATGCTACCGCGGCCCCCAATATTACAATCTCAGCTAAAATATCGGATATTTATTATAATATAACCTTTAACTGGTTTATATTGATTTTTAATTATGTATTTCTATTGTTTTAAATATTACGTAATACACACCTTTAAAAACACAATGCAGACTAACTACACTCCATTGTCGATAAAAATTACATGTAAACAAATAAAATAATAATGTTATCACCATCCGGGCAACAGTCCCATGAAATGAAACACGCGTTTAGCAACCTGAAAGACACTATTAACGTTTATACTTTGTGTGTTTGTGGTTTGGGGGGGGGGGGGGGGGGGTTTGCAAATGCATTTAGTTGGATGGTGCAAAGGTATAGACCTGTCTCGTGCTGGGGACGCTGCACATGCAAGAGAAGATCTTTGAAAAAAGCCTGATGAATTAATCACTATTTTACTTAAAAGATTGTTGTTTCGTTTGCACTAGTTAACTCATTTACACTCGATTACATTCTTTCTTTTCAGTACGGTATTTTAAAAAAAAATTGGAGGGAAAGGGGGGAGGGGGAAGAAGAGATATGCGACGTCACATAAGAGGAGGTATGAGTTTTTGTGACGAAATGTGACATGGGGGGAAGGGATGTTTAAAATGGCACACATTGCGTGACGTCACGTGAGGACGACACCTTATGCGGTTTCCTGTTATCTTAGATTTCGTACTGCCTCAGGCTTTGATGGAACCTACAAGTAATTTCTAGCTCGGTCAGATTTTGTAGGGTCAAAACTGTAAAGGGAGTCCTAAAGCAGATGCTGCCGTGGTTGAGTGAAGTGTTAGAGACTTTCTACATTAGGCTTAATGAGTTTGGGTGACAAGTTGCCTTCATCGCTGCCTTTGCTTTCTTTAACTCGGGTACTCATTTACCACACTGCCAATCGGATGCTCATTTTTATGGTGCGCATAATGTGTCACCAATTCATATTTTAACAGCTCACTAACGTAATTTATCACTAGTCTACTGTAGATTTAAGTGGTACATTTATATAATTTGTGACAATACCTAAGATGTCAACAGTACATTTTTATCATTTCTGACTTCTTACAATTTCAAAAGTACATTTATGTAATTTCTAACTACTCCAGATTTCAATGGCCACTTTATTCATCACCCTTTTTCTTCCCAAGGAGCCCCTTTGACTTCCCAAGGAGCATAGGCCTTCAACAAACGCGTGTCACGTCTTCCTGTCCCGTGCCATCCGCTCATGGTCTTTTTCCGTGTCTTCTTCATTCCCTTCATGCCTGTCTCCAGTTCTCTTCTCCATGTGTTCTTTGGTCTTCCTCTACTTCGCTTACCCTGTGGGTTCCAGAACAAGGACTGCCTTGTAATGCTATCAACAGGTTTCCTCAGTGTGTGTCCTATCCATCTCCAGCGCCTTCTTCTCGTGTCTTGTTCTATCGGCGCTCGTCTGGTTCTCTTCATCTGCTCCACACAAGCTATATTGCCACACCACTCACATCCCTCAATTCCATGCACGAATTCACTCCTGAAAATCTATAGAGATTAAAATGGTTCAGTGTGACAGATTATGAAAATAGTTTTCATCTATCTATTTCTTTATCTATACTTTTCTTTTAACAAAGTTTTCACCTACGCCTGTTGGTAAACATAAACCATTCCTATACTCAGGATCTGCCCTTTTTCTAATTAGCGCGCATATTTTATTGCTGTTCGCTATCTTTCTTTGATGATGTTTCTACCAGCAGACCATTAGCTATGTTGATCTGTAATTTATTCTTAACGCCAGCGATCGAGAATCGTTGTAATATGTCGCAACAGAGGAAGGTGGCGTTAAGTTTAAAAGTAATAGATAAGACAGCGATCAAAGATGAATTACTTTTAGTACTAAGAAGAGATAATTTTGGAACCAAGGTGAGCAAATTCCTATTATCTCCTTTGTAAACTGTTCGTTTGAAAGTAATTAAACACGGCGAATTGCCAGATCTAAGGACACTGCTCGCTAGAAAATGGCCAGACGAATGGAGACGTGTAAAATTTGCACTGATTAGCAAATTACGTTATGCCGATCTAAGCGAAAGAGCTTGAGTCTGGTTTTTCGGCTTTAGTGTGGATAAGATCTTTGATTTGCAGATTGAACGAAGAATTCTCCGTAGGTGTTAACATCTGGCAGAGAGTCGGGGTTTTCGGTCTATAGTGGCCATTTTTCTTTGATTTTAGATGTATATATTTACCAGAGCTTTCTAACTCAATTTATCCAGTACTCCATAGATTCAGAAGACATCTAGATTCGATTCTAGAATCACTTGTAAAAGTAGAGTTCTCACTTGTCGGTGGAGATAGTCTCAGTAGTTTGTGTGAAGTATTTGGGTCAAACCCTAAACCTTACTAGCGGCTTCCATGTAAAATCTGGGAATATTCATACTAAAGAACATTTTTAACTTAGTTCTTGGTCTTCAAGGTAAATCTGGTCTGAGGTTGTGTTTACACCCAGAGAGAGACCGAATACCAACCCAAAGAACATTTAAAGTGACTTTGTAACTGGGCATATAGTTCCAGAGTTCTTTTGCAACATCTAATGTACAGTCGGCCCGTTGCGGCAACATAAATAACCTTAACATTTCCGACGTTTGATCATTTGTGGTGTGACCAAGAATTTTTATCTGAGAGAAGTTACCGACCTGACATTTCCTAAGTACTGGAAACCTCAAGATTCTGACACTGTGAGTACTGTGACATCTAATACATGAACTGACTTGAAGTGACATAAACAGTAATCCAAAAAATATAGTCGTAAAGAGAACGCTCCCCGGAGAAATTGGAATTAACCGGTCTCTGTAGAGCTGGGGTCCTCTTTGCCAAAATAACACTGGAGTTGCTGTGGGTGTGTGTCCTAAAGTTTGCGCCAGAAGGTGAAAATCAAGTTTGTAGATAACAACGAATGTCAGTGGCCACTGTTGTATGGATAGAAAGAAAGCAGGAATGAGTGGTTCTTTGATCGTATAAAAATTATGTACCCACTTTGTACTTTTTTTGATGCAAAGTTTGTTTGCTAATACTGTTTCCCTTTCAGAATAGATTAACGTATAAACTCTGTTCTTTATTGTAGAGGGAAATCCTAGACCATAACGTAAACACCTTTTACTCTTTGGGGGTTAATAACTTCTCTAATAACGGGATCTTGTCTCAAGAGAGGGAGGGAGGATTACAAGTATGAGTCTAACTCTTTATTAATTCATTGACTTATGTTTATTTGTATGTGATTTGATATTCAAACTATTGTTGTGTGTCAAGTTTTCTTATGATAAATAAAATTTACATAAACTTTATTTACGTGTGTTGGTCAGCTCGTTCCAAAAGATCCCTATTCCATAGATATACGAGGCGCGTTTTTTAAGTAATTCCCGGTATAAAATAATAAAAAAAACCATCATATATAAAAATGATTTATTGCAGCCAAAAGTGAACCACACATTTACATTATTTCTCAACATAAAAAACCATTGACTTCAACACATTTTTGGTATCGTGGCACCAGGTTCTTAATTCCAGTGTCAAAGAAGTCTGCCACATAACATTTGTTAACCGATGAACACAAGCAGAAACGCCTGGCTTGGGCTCAAAAATTTTTTGCAGCGCAATCGAAATGAAGGAGATGAATTTTTGGGCCACATTGTTACTGGAGATGAGACCTGGATTTTCTACACAAACGTCGAATCAAAGCAACAGTCGATGCAATGGCGACACTCATGGTCCCCGAAAGCAAAGAAGTTTAAGCAAGCACCTTCTGTCAAAAAGATCATGGCCACTGTTTTCTGGGACAAAAAAGGGTATTGTTTATTGATTTTCTTGAACGTGGAAAGACAATTAATGCCAATGCTTATTGTGACACTCTGATAAAACTTAGACGTGCCATCCAAAACAAAAGACGTGGGTTGCTGTCCATTGGGATTGTGCTTTTGCACGATAATGCTCGACCTCACACCGCAGATCGAACTGTTCAATTGTTGCAAAAATTTCACTAGGAAATTTTTGACCATCCGCCCTACAGCCCCGATCTCGCGCCAAGTGATTACCACCTTTTCATGCACCTAAAGAAGTGGCTGGCATCCCAGCGGTTTGAAACTGATGATAAACTGCAGACAGGCGTTAATGAATGGTTCAAGACACTGGCGGCAGACTTCTTTGACACTGGAATTAAGAACATGGTGCCACGATACCAAAAATGTGTTGAAGTCAATGGTGACTATGTTGAGAAATAATGTAAATATGTGGTTCACTTTTGGCTGCAATAAATCATCTTTATATATGATGGTTTTTTTATTATTTTATACCGGGAATTACTTAAAAAACGCGCCTCGTAGTTTTCACGTCTGTGCGTCTAATTGTCGTCACGTATCTGTGTGTGTGTAGATGTGAGTGGTTGAATATATTAATATATATTCTAGTAGACTGTCTGACTAATCAAGTTCTGTTGTAGAGATAGGCTGAAGGAGAGAAAGCTTCTCGAGTTCAGGGACAGACTCTACTTATTTTCCACCATTTCACTCGTGTAAATCTATCTCTTATATTATCTCTCACTGAGTCACCACCTGTTCTAGTCTATTCAGAAGGGACCAATCTATGTCTTAATTCCCCTATCAAAAATCTACCACATTCAGTTATACAATTTCTGACAACTTCAGATTTCAATGGGAAATTGATAAAATGTCTGACTTGAGAATTCGACAGTACATTCAAGTAATTTCTGACAGTTTCAGATTTCAACACTGCATTTATATAATTTCCAACTACTTCAGATGTCAGCACTACATTTGTGTAATTTTCGACTACTTTTGATATCATTGGCATATTCATATAATTTATGGCTACTTCCGACTTCAACAGTATCTTTATATAATTTTATTTATAAATGTATGCCCGCCTGTACGCGTATTTGTGTACTGACATACACGCACTACTAATCTATCTATCTATCTATCTATCTATCTATCTATCTATCTATCTATCTATCTATCTATCTATCTATCTATCTATCTATCTATCTATCTATCTATCTATCTATCTATCTATCTATCTATCTATCTATCTGCCTACCTACCTACCTACCTACCTACCTATTTACCTACCTCCCTTTCTGCCTGCCGATCTATCTATCACTAGATCTCAGACCTAAGGGTCTTTTATATTTGGACATGCGCCCTAATATAACCGACTAGGTTGAACGGGACGCGCCTCGCCAAAACGAGGCAAAAGTTTTACATTAAAAAAAACTATCTATCTGTCTGTCTGTCTGTCTGTCTGTCTGTCTGTCTGTCTATCTATCTGTCTATCTATCTATCTATCTATTTGTCTGTCTGCATGTTTGTTTGCCTGCCCACCAACCTGTCTTTCTGTCCATTCTGTCTGTCTACCAAAGTAGATTTACGAAAGCACATCTCAATACCTACCTTCTGTCTACCTACTCGGTTAACTGAACACGTTATGACCTTCTTGCACTCATTTAATGGGAACCGTGTGCAGTTGGCATCGCACTAGGATGGGTCGAACGCTCTGTTACCATGGAACGAACCGAGCCGCTGATGAGTCAGCCGGTATGAATAATGTTTGAATCAGCAAAAACGGGCGGTAAACTGGACTCAAAGAGATACGGTTAATTGACCTACAATTGTTGTAAAACATTTCTGATTAAAGGACGAGAGAGCTTCATGGGTGGCCTTCTGCACCGTTTACATTAACACACGTGGCAACCAAAGTCAGTGACGTATTGCGAAATTTTTTTATTTTTTATTGGGGGGGGGGGGGGGGGGGGGGGGCGGGATCCTGTCGTGCGAAATCATTATAGTGTGCTACATGTGCTGCATGCCCTGATAACAGCACTAGATTCTCCTGTGGTCATTTCATTCATCTGTATTTTGCTTCAGAAGTACAGAAACACGGAAAAAGTGTGGCACGAAAGCATAGACGCTTCATCTATGATTAGCTATGGGGGCTTCACTGGCTAAATAAGTAAATATATATTATAGAGACTCTTTCATACTCATCTGAAATGCTTAATGTAAATGGGGAAAAAATTGCAGAATTTTTTTCCACCAAAAAAAGGAACAGAGGCAGGAATATGTCTAAAAGAAATAATAATCCCGCGCCATGAAGTATATTGAGAACAAAATGCGCGTCGTTTCAACAGGCGAGTATTTTAGTTTCCATTCCACACAAAAATGCGCCATGAAAAAGATTGCAACTTTGGTGGGAAAAGATGGGATCAAGGTGAGAAATGTTACACGAGAGATACGAGGATTAATGTGATATTATTGTCTTTTTTTCGCTTCTTATACAAGGTTGCCATCACAAGTGACTCTTTCGCATGAAACTTGTGCGATTTTTTTGGGTTTCTTGAAGTACTTGACTACTTGTGGCGAGGCACGAACTATGTAACCCAGAAGGAAGTGCGTCGGTTATATCAGCGTGAAATTGCTAATTATAAAGAAAATATGTTTGAACACTCGAGCAGGGTTGATAAATACTAAGTCATGAAAAGAGTTTCTAGCATCTACTTGGCCACAATATTTTAGCTGTCTAATGTTTTAGCTGTCTAATGTTTTAGCTGTCTAATGTTTTAGCTGTCTAATGTTTTAGCTGTCTAATGTTTTATCGCCTTCATTAATTCTCTTTTGACTCCTAGGTTTCTAAGTTTTCGTAATTTGTTTTCTTTCCATGAGACATGTCCATCCTTTTATATATCCACATATCAAAGGCCTCAATTCTTTCTTCCAATCGCTTTTTCATTGTCCGTGTTTCAACACAATACAATAATGAAGAATACTACTTACTTAGTCGTTCCCCTTCTACCGTGAGGTGTAGAGGTTTGGAAGAGAGAGCGCTAGACCATCCTATCGGCTGTCTTCCTCCTGGCCGGGTTCCATTCTAGTCCTCGGTCCTTCAAAGATTGTCTAATGTTGTCCTCCCAGCGGACTCTGGGCCGTCCTGGGGGTCTGGATCCTTGGCTCTTTGTTTCCCATGCTTGTCGTGGTAGCCGATATTCTCCCATTCTGCAGACATGGCCAAACCATCTTAGTTGGGACTGTTCTACTTGGGTCTGCAGGGGGTGGGATTTAAGGCCTTGACGTATCGTCTGGTTGCGTACCATGTCTCTTCATGTTACTTCAACCACCTTCCTCAGATACCTCATTTCTGAGGTTTGGATCTGGCTATGAAGAATAAATAAATAAATATATATATATATAGCATTTGATGATTCTCAGTTCGAATTTGTGACTTAATTATTTAGATGTCAGTATTTGTCTCATGTTGTTGAATGTAGGTTTGTCCATTCTTATTTTATTGTGATTTCTTTTTCGAATCTGCCATCTTCTGTTATTATGTGACCACGATTGGAGAAACGCTTCATTACAGAGAAGCGATTAATGAATTGTTTGATACTGTAGAAGACAATGTTGATTTATTTGATATTGTGTGGTTGTTGCTACTTTCACATCTGATGCAAACAATTTTTTTTTTTTAATTTCAGCAATTTAATGGAAGCAGACGGGATATAACGCCTCCAGAGTGTGGGGGTTGCACAGTTGCAGGAGGATGTAATTGTGTAGGCGAAAAAGGATCAAGGGTGAGTATAAAGGTGTCTTCGTTTCGCCTCTCTGGCTATATGCCAGTTTGCATTTTTGAATATTTCTACTTTTGTATGAGGTCGGTGCCATGTTAGAATGTTATGTTTCTATTTGGTTCTCTCTCTCTCTCTCTCTCTCTGTGTGTGTGTGTGTGTGTGTGTGAGAGAGAGAGAGAGAGAGAGAGAGAGAGAGTATGCCGTTAAGTATCGAGGAAGAAGTGTAGTTTCCTCGTCTTATACAAGGTCATTATACAATGACGAACAAAGCATGTATACACTGCTTAGACAGCGCAGACTACGCTGGCTCGACCATGTCCGCCGCATGGAAGATGGTCGCATCTCGAAAGATATCTTCTACGGAGAACTGGCAGATGGCAAAAGAACAGTTGGACGACCGCAGCTGAGGTTCAAAGATGTGTGCAAGAGAGACATGAGGGCACTGGGCATAAATTCAGCATCCTGGGAGGATGAAGCTGCCGATCGCACTAAGTGGCAATGCTCTCTACGGCGCCACCTCAGACTGGGCGAAAAGAAGCTCTCACGGCAAATAGGAGTGAACGTCGAAAAGAACACGAGGAAAAAAAGCACCTGAGGGCTATCACCCCAGGGGCGCATTGCCATAGTCATTTATGACTGAAGGGGCTATTATTGTTATTATATTATTACACAATGACGCTGCGGTACACACTGATTGGTCTGTTCTCCGTGGGGACAAATCAGGATGTGGCTTCTCGGCCAGCATAACGGGCAGTTTCGTTGCTGACCAGACAGGAGTATCCATGCCAACAACTTCCAGCATGATAATGGACATAAATGCTGCTACTGCTGCTCTGAGGTGACTTTCTTAAACTCCATTAACCAGGTCATTATTGTGTCGGACTCGCATATACACCCAGAAATAGACAAAAAAGGTTATTTTTGATTTGCATATAATAATTGTCTTTTAAATATTTATAAGCCTTTTTACTTCGATATTCTTTTTGAATTATGTGTTTATCTGTAATAGTTTATGAGTTATCAATGTTCAAAGATATCAGATAAGTGTTTTAACATTTTAAAAACTAAACTTTAACGAAAACAGGGCCTGCGATTCACAGTTCCGGTGATATTTTCAACAATTTTAAAGCTATAGCCTTCAAATTTTGCACACTTATAGCCCATGTTATCCTTTATGGCATGAACCTCCACTTTTTTCTTACATGGTATAGAAACAGAGATATTGCTATACAAAGTTCTAAATTTGTGCTATTTAAAAGGGTCATATTGCAAGAGCCATATCTACAAAGCTCATTGGGGTAGACATTTTTTATGTGAGTGAAATTCATTCCCAGGTGCACTGGGGGTTTTCCTTTCATTTTTTGTCATCACTTCATGTTAATTAGTTATTTTCACATAAAACATTACAATTTATAAAGTAAACTTTGTTCATCATAAAATATAATATCTCTTGTAACATGTGGCCAAATTTAATGTCAACAAGTTCGTTAGTTATTTTTCTGTTAATTTTTTAAAAAGATAACCCATTTTTGGCTGGGTGTGCCCCCTTAATCCATGCTGTGGAAGGAAGGTCCATAATGGATGGCTACGTGAACATCGAGTGAGCGATTGGTAGAGTGGTTAGAGTGCTGGTCTCTCGTGGCAAAGGTACCGGGGTTTGAATCACGGTACCAACGCGCTCTAGTCTGCCCAGCTGTAAATGGGTACCTGACTCTGCTCTTTGAGTTAAGGAAGGAAACGGGCAGCGAGGAAAGGAACTGGTCACCCGACCTCTCGATGCTGGACCTAGCATGGTGAAGTCTCTAACACTTCACTCCCCTACGTCAGTATCTGCTATGTGACTACCTTTTACATGAACCTTCAGGAACTGTTGTGGATCTATTGTCCTGGTCATGCAGGGGTTCGCAGTAAAGAGAGAGCTGATAGACTAGCCCTAGTGGGGACACTGGTTATGGATAAGGGAGAGATAGTAAGGACAATTAATGATCGCCAACTAGAGAACGACCCTGCAGCCGGTGACTCAACAAGGCTGGAATGTCACACCGAATGTAAGACTCTTTGACATGTGCCGAGGGAGAATTGAGCACCAGTAGGTTTGCCAAGAGTGCGCTGATGTCGATTCTGAACAACAATAACAAGACAAGGACGACGGTCAGCCCATGTTTCTTGTAGTTATTTGAGACATGGGTCATACCAGACATGAGTAATTTCAGACAAGAGTCATATGAGACAAGAGTCGTATCAGACATTTCAGACAAGAGACGTATGAAACAAGAGCCAAATGAGACAAAAGACATATGAGATAAGAGACATATCAGACAAGAGCCATATCAGACAAGAGACGTAGGAGATAAGAAACAAATGAGACAAGAAACATATGAGACATGAGACATATGAGACAAGAGTCATATGAGGCAAGAGTCGTATTAGACATTTCAGACAAGAGACGCATGACAAGAGCCATATGAGACAAGAGACATATGAGATAAGAGACATGTCAAACAAGAGTAGTATCAAACAGAAGCCATATCAGACAAGAGTCATACCAGACAAGAGTCATATCAGACAAGAGTCATGTGAGACACAAGTCGTATCAGACAAAAGTCATATCAGACAAAAGTCGCATCAGACAAGTCGTATCAGGCAAAAGTCGTATCAGACAAGAGTCGCATCAGATAAATGTCGTGTCTGTATCAGACAAGAGTTGTATCAGACAAAAGTCGTATCAGACGAAAGTCGTATCAGACAAATTAATGTCCACAAGAGTCGTACCAGACATTTCTGACAAGATCATATCAGACAGCAGTTCCATCATCTAAGGGGTTCATCAGACAAGAGTCATATCAGACATGAGTCGTATCAGTCAAAAGTCGCATCTGACAAGTTCATTCAGACAAGAGCCGTACAAAGCATTTCACACAAGATCATATCAGACAGGAGTCACATCATCCAAGGGTCTTATCAGACAATAGTCATCTCAGGCGAGAGTCATATCAGAGGTTACAACGTTGCAGACTTTCACTGATGAGTACTTCAGCAGACTAATAATAATAATAATAGCCGCTTCAGTCATAACTGACTACGGGAATGCGCCCGTGAGGTGACAGCCCTCAGCTGCTTATTTTCGTGATGCTCCTTTTGACGTTTTCGTCTTTCTTCTGCCTGTTGTGTGAGCTTCTTTTCGCCCAATCTGAGGTGGCGCCGCAGATAGCATCGCCACTTGATTCGATCGGCAGCTTCATCCTCCCAGGTTGCTGGAAACTGCGGTAACCCAACTGTTCTTTTGCCATCTGCCAGTTGTCCGTAGAAGATATCTTTCGGGATGAGACCATCTTCCAAACGGCGGACATGGCCAAGCCAGCGTAGTCTGCACTGTTTAAGCAGTGTATGCATGCTTTGAAGGGCCAGCACGTGACAACACCTGGACAGACTAGAACGCTTGAAATAGTGTGACAAAATTATCTGTGTGGAACTGAAGGAAAGAATATATGTCGACAACACGCAAGCGCTGGATAGGTCACTTACTTACTTACTTACTTGCTTAGTCGTTCCTCTTCTACCCTGGCGTGTAGAGGTCTGCCATAGAGAGCACTATACTATCTGTGGCGAGAGGTTTTATTTGGCTCTTGGATCAGTATAGTACTGACAATTACAGAAATATAATTTCTGCAGAAAATGGTGAAGTCCCAGTGTCTGAGAGGACTACTGGTATCACAAATTAGTTACGGCTGTGAATGATCTGATCTCGAAACAATAGTATAGAGGAGACCTACAACACGTTTTCCAATTATAGGAACAAAATTTATATCAGCTGTGCATTTAATTAAGGATATAACGTTTATCAGCTATGCTGTTATTTACGTATAATTTATCCACTATGATCTTATTATTGTCTCTTGCTACGCTAATTCACGTTTTCTTCATTGACAGTTCTATGCTCACAATGCCGACAGAAATGGTACTAATGTGTACTCATCTCTCTTAAGTCTGTTCTTCTTTGTTTGGTTCACACCACCGGCAGAGTATCGTTCCTTTAGCCCACCCAAGACTGAGGGGGACCAAAGATGTAGAGTCTGGTCAACCTCTATGCTCCTGCGGAGTTCCAGGCAGCGGGATTGACTCGAACATACGACCTCAGGTTTTTAGGACACAATTAAACCTGTAACAAAGCAAAAATAGGGGCTAATTTCTGTCCTCAAGCCCACCTATTTCTAGTGTGAGTGAAATGAGCGTGTCTCCGATGTATGCATGTGGGATGAATGACAACATGGCTCAGTATGATTTAGCAATAGCGAGACAAGACAGGTGTCTACTTGCAAAACATTCTTTCTGATAAACTAATACATGGATACATTCAATAATATAGATTCAATACATGAATACATTTTATACATGAATACATCCCATAATATAAATCAATACATGAATAAATCCAATAATATGTACACCTAGGTGTGATACAACAATGTCCTTCCCCCTATACTATATCACGCCCTCTCTGACAATAGCTGGTAACATATATCCTAACAATATTGTTATGTTCTTATGATAGGAGTATATGAGACGAGGACTGGTTGGTGATATATCAGGTTGGAGTTACAGGAGACAATAGATTGGAGTTAGATGCGACAATAGATTGAGTCCTGACAAGGACTGTTTTGGTTATATTGGAGTTGGTCTTATCTGAGACAATAGATTGAGTTATAGAAGACAATAGATTGAGTCCTGACAAGGACTGTTTTGGTTATATTGCAGTTGGTCTTATCTGAGACAATAGATTGAGTTATAGGAGACAATAGATTGAGTCCTAACAAGGACTGTTTTGGTTATATTGCAGGTTATAGGAGACAATGGATTGAGTCCTAACAAGGACTGTTTTGGTTATATTTACAGTTTGGAATTATCAGAGACAATAGACTGAAGTTATAGACTGACAATAGATTGAAGTATAGGAGACAATAGGTTGAAGTATGAGTCCTATTAGTCTTCGTCTATTCAATCATAATAGGAAATACAATCATTATACTTAATTCCCCCCAAGATACAATCAGTAACCTGATAGGTAGTATAAATGACACACAACAAATACCAACGGTTATCGTAAAAAATATTTACCCTCCTAAGATTTTAAACTGGCCAGGTTTTGACGCGACTTAGTGAAGTAGGTTGCAGGTCGATGCCCTCAGGTAAGTTACCATAAATCAAGGTGACAGCTTCTCCCTCTTCAGTCTGTATCTCTGGCGTCAAGTTCGGGGTTGCGTGGTTAGCATAAAATCCGCCCGATTATATAGTCAAGTAACTACTTGAGGAAAGCTTTCGGTTGGTTCCTGGCGGAGCAAGTTGATTGGTTTCCTCCGGTTTTGTACCTGGTCTCATACAGCCTAATTTTATTCAGTTTTCATCGGCCATCTTGCGTGAACAAGATGGCCGTTAATTTATTCTGTCTCAGAGACTGGTGAACGTTGATCGTTGATTGGTTGAAGCAAATCTGTATCTCGACATAGTGATTAACAAAGTAGTGGGTTACACTTCGTTTCACGACACTATCCTATCGGCTGTCTTCCTCCTGGCCTGGTTCCAGTCTAGTCCTCGGTCATTCAGAGATTGTCTAATGTTGTCCTGCCAGCGAACTTTGGGAGAGGTGACAGGTTGAGGAAACTAAACGATAGTATTAAAAAGCAGTCCTTGTCCTGGAATCCCTAGAGGTAGAGAAATATAGGTATGCTTAATGGAGAAGAAAACTGGAGACAGACATTAAAAGGATTAAGCAGACATAGCAAGACCCACTTCAACGGATGGCACAGGACAGGAAGGCATAAATTTATTGAAAGTGTTTTCTCCACAGATAGGTGAAGCATCATGATGATGATATCAGAGGGATGTTGTACAGAAATGATAGCATGGGTAACAAGGTAAAGCAGGAGTCGACAACGCAGGAGCTGTTGGGATCTACTTTAGGAACATTGAGCACTCTAAAGATCTACTTTGATAAAATCATGTCTCTTTTCGGGTTTTAGAGTATTCGGATTTTGGAATAAGTCCAGCCTACATGTAACTTTTTTTTTTTTTGGTCTGCCACATGATATGCTTCCTGCAATTCCATCAGCCGAACTGTGGAAAATTAAAACAGAATCCAGCCACAACACTCTCTAGAGTGCCAGCTATATAACTACCTCTACGAAACTGTTGACCTCCACCTCTTTGAGTGTCCAGCACTCGATGATGTTAGGAAAATGCTCCTTCCTCCGAGGCCAGAAAAGTGGAACACCTTGTACGGAGAAACAAAACAACTTGCGAAAACATGCAGATATCACTACATGGCATTGGGCCGAAGGGCGGGAGCCTAAGCGCCTCTGGATCAATAACAACAAAAACAACATAAAACTGTTTTAGGCTATATTTTTTATTCAGAATGTTTTGAGCCTATGGTGTTTAGCAGTTTTACAATACAACATTGTCAATAAATTTTCATATTGTAAATAGCATTAATAAAAATTACTATTGGATTATTATATACTACTGGACAAAAGTTAAGGGCCGCCATTCAGTTTAGACAAGGTTTATATAATTCTTCGTGAGCAGGGTCGATTTTCCAAATGTCCGGTAGCTTGAAATCTCTCAAGAAGTCTCTGAATGGTAGAGTGGGACACTGCTAAACGTCTTGCAACATGACGAACAGATTGAACATCCTGAATCCATGCCATGGCTCGACCACGGTCTACGGTGCTGAGACTTCTCCTTGGTGGCATGGCTAATGCAGTGATCATTTCGACCACTTGTCATACTGATTTATTGCATACCAACGGTGAACACTCTTTACCGATGATCATTTTCCACGTGCATTCAAATTCAACTCACTTTTTCACCTTTTGAACTAGTGGGGCGTGTTGCAAAAACCACGAGTTTTTGCAGCAACAATGGCAATTTTTACGTGCGGGTTAAAGTGACCCAGTTTTTGGACATTTAAAAAAAAAAATTACCCAGTGCACACAGAAATGTGTACACATTTTTCTGAGCTCAGTTTTAATGACATTTTCACTTGTCTTTACAGTTTGCCAATCAATTATATAAACCTTGTCTAAACTGAATGGTGGCCCTTAACTTTGTCCAGTACTGTAGTATATTTACAACTTACTGATCACGCTAACATACCGTGAGCTGTAGATGTCATAATTTTTATGGAGGGGTTCCATGAGACCTGAAAATTATTTCAAGTGTTCCTCCAGGATAAAAAGGTTGAGAAAGACTGACATAGATTAAACATTATTTTTCTCTCGGCCAACGAGAGATCTACCAAATGATGCATTGGGATCGAACAGGAATCACGGTCGACCGGTTGCCAACTTCTGAGGTAAAGGATAAGAAATTTGTCAAAATACACGAAAGCAAAAAATACTGAAAGCATAGACATGGGATTTAGGAAAGAATTCATACTTTCAATACACGGCAGAAAAATAAGATAGGTAATAAGCTAACAAAATAGGTCTAAAAATACACAGGGAAAAGAAATAGAGAATAAAAATAAGTGCAGGAAACAATAACAAGATTGCACTTGAAGAAAGACGACTACAAGATGTAGAATCGTACATATATTCTGGCAGTAATAAAGATAGAGAAAGGGGGCATTGATATCAATAAGAGTACACAAGGCAAGAGAAGCTGTCAGTACGTTGGGAAATATGTGGAGATCAGCAGAAATCAAGTCCAACACAGAAATCACAATCTTCAACTCAAATCTCAGCCTGATGCAAGCATAACTTTCGAGCAGGCAAAGAGTTTTATCAGAATCAGATACAGAAACAGAATGTAGAACATCCAGGTCACACACAGAATGATGCTTACTACCAGCTCAACAGAAGAGAACAAGTGGTAATCTTCAGACTCCGCACTAACCACAACAGATTGAGATACCATCAATTCAACAAGCTAAAGATAGGAACTACCGATCAGTGTAACTGTGGCACTGATAAAATGACAGCTGAACATCTGCTTCAAAGTTGCCCCTTATATGCGGTACAGAGAAAGCGCATATGGCCGACGCCAGTTTCTTTCGTGGAAAAGTTTTACGGGGATTCAAATAGACTCAAACTGACTACTGCTTTCTTTGAGAACATTCAAGTGGACGTCTGAGAGTGTAAGAAGAAATATTAGGTCAGTACTATTGTATGGCTGTGATGTACGGAGAATAACAAAAACAACAATTAAGAAGTTACAGACATTCATAAATGGGCGCTTGCGTAGAACAGAAGGATTGAAATAATATGACAAGGTCGCCAAACTGATGACATTAAGCAAACAAGTGCCAGTTGAAAAAAGAGATGAGAACATCGTTCGAGATGGACTGTTCCCCAAGGATCGTAATACTTCAACACACGTACTCCGTGTCCTTTCGTCCCGTGCTGGCGACACTCAAGGTCATCCCATGTCTTCCTCATTCCTTTTATAACTGTCTCCAACTCTCTTTTCCATGTGAACTTCTTTCTTCCTCTATCTCTCTTACCCTGGGGATTCCAGCATAAGGCCTGCCTTGTAATACTGTTAACAGGTTTCCTCGGCGTGTCTATCCACCATCTCATCTCTTGTTCCAATGACGCTTGTCTTGTTCGTGTCCACAACTGTTGGGTGAAGTAATAGAGACGTAGAGGAAAGATAATTGGCATTTTACAAATTTGTCACCCAAAGCTGCATGTATGTCTCCGTGGCCTGTCAGCCATAAGCAGCCTGCATGTTTCCCTAATATTTCAATGAAAGTTGCCTGTATGTTTCCCTAATCTGTCAGTCAACGTTGCCTTATGTTTCCTTAATCTGTCAATCAAAGTTGCCTGTATGTATTCCGGATCTGTCTGTAGAATTTGCTTGTATGTTTTTCTGATCTATCAAAATTGCTTGTATGTTTCCCTAATCTATCAAGGTTGTCCGATGTTTTCCTGATCTATCAAAGTTGCATGTGTATTTCAATGATCTGTAAAAGTTGCCTGTATATTTCCCTAATATCTCAAAGTTGCCTGTTTATTTATGTAATCTATCAAAGTTGCCTGTATATTTCTGTAACCTGTCTGCCAAAGTTGCCTGTATGTTTCCATGGCCTTCCAATCAAAGTTGCTTGTATATTTCTATAACCTGTCTGTCATAGTTGCCTGTATGTTTCCATGCTATATTTGATTCCGTGGCTCGTCTATCAAGGCCACATGTATGTTTCTGTGACGTGTTATATTCAAACGTTACATATATGTTTCCGTGGCGTGTTATTCAAACGTTACATGTATGTTTCCGTGGCGTGTTATATTCAAACGTTACATGTATGTTTCTCTGAAGTGTTATTCAAATGTTACATGTATGTTTCCGTGATGTGTTATTCAAACGTTACATGTATGTTTCTGTGACGTGTTATATTCAAACGTTACATGTATGTTTCTTTGACGTGTTGTTCAAAAGTTACATGTATGTTTCTGTGACGTGTTATAATCACACGTTACATGTTTGTTTCCGTGGGGTGTTATTCAAATGTTACATGTATGTTTCCGTGGCGTGTTATTAAAACGAGAAGAGACATGGTCCGCAACCAGACGATACGTCAAGGCCTGAAATCCCATCCGCTGCAGACCCAAATAGAACAGTCCCAACTAAGATGGTTTGGCCATGTCTGCAGAATGGGAGAAGATCGGCTACCACGACAAGCATGGGAAACAAAGAGCCAGGGATCCAGACCTCCAGGACGACCCAGAGTTCGCTGGGAGGACAACATTAGACAATCTTTGAAGGACCGAGGACTAGAATGGAACCAGGCCAGGAAGAAGACAGCTGATAGAATGGTCTGGCGCTCTCTCTTCCAAACCTCTACACCTCACGGTAGAAGGGGAACGACTAAGTAAGTAAGTAAGTAAGTTATTAAAACGTTACATGTATGTTTCTATTGTCAGGGCGTTCCTGGAATGATCGGACCATCTGGCCCTCAAGGTATTCAAGGTCTCTCTGGACCCGAGGGCTTACCTGGACCCAAGGGATCGAAAGGTGAACATGGACCACCTGGATCCCTAGGCGAAAAAGGAGCACGAGTAAGTATTTGTGTCTTTCTGCGTTTACTATTTATTCTATTGATTTTGTCTGTCTTATTTTTAAAACTAATTGAATTAAATTGCTTTGTTTTCATTTAGTTGTAACGTCTGCTCTTTTCTGTTATCTCTTTCTAGCATGCGCATACACATTGACATACGCTCTGATATTCACACATTGATATACACTCTCAAAACCTCTGATACTCACACACTTTCATACTCACTCATGCATTGTCTCACATACACTAATATTCACACATAAAGTGGCTCACACACACTGATACTTACACCTGCACTGTCTCACGCACTCTGATACTTACACACACACACACTCCGATACTCACACATACAATGTCTCACACTCTGATACTCACGCATACACTGTTTCCCACACTCTAATTCTCACACATGCACTGTCTCAAACACTCTAATACTCACACATACACTGTCTCATACATTCTGATACTCACACACGCACTGTCTCCATCCATCCATCCATCCATCTATCTATTTATGTATCCATCCATCCACACATTCATTCATCCATTCATTAATACATCCATCCATCGATCCATCTATCTATCTATCTATCTATCTATCTATCTATCTATCTATCTATCTATCTATCTATCTATCTATCTATCTATCTATCTATCTATCTATCTATCTATCTATCTATCTATCTATCGATCTATCTATCTATTTATCTATCTATCTATCTATCTTTCCATCCATCTATCCATTCATATAACTATCTCTACATATGTATACACACATATGCACGCACACATACTCTAGCACATGAAACACGCACACAAGTGTGCTAATACAAATACATACATACATGCTTATTTCCATTGGTACAGTAGAAGAACCATGGAAAATACATAGTTTTTTCTTTAAATTACGGCTTTTTTCTGTAATACCAACATTTTAGTTTACTCCATTTAAAAAAAAACAAAAAAAAACATGCAGCCCTAGACGATCGCTTAGCTCGCCTAATGGTTAAACCGGCCCTGTGTGTAATCTTGTCTGCTCTGAGCCACGAGTAATGGAGGAGTTAGTTAAAGCTAATAACCATGGCAAGGAATGTGTCGATTTAGCCAAAGAAGCAGTTCTCAGGTCGGGGAATGAAATATCAGCATAGAGAAGAGGTTTTCAAACGTTTATGAACACAACCCAAATTTCACAGTTAGTGCAGCTGGCGATCCATGTACCAAAATTGATAAGTAAAAATTATTTTATGGAAATTTATCCAAAAGGCATCCCACTTAAGACTTCGAGTAGGGGAAACGAAAGGTACGCCACCATTCGCAATGTTTCCTACTACCCAGAGTTTGAGAACCATTGGTACAGAGCTTATGTGTACATCAAGCACACACGCTGCGAACAGCATTATGGGAGACAGATCAGATCAGATTATGTACCATCTTCGCATCACGTATCAGCTGTTATGAATATCCAGCACCTTCTGTCTCTTGCTATGTTGGTTTTTTTTTAATTATAGGGATTCCCCAGGGTTGTAGAGTTTTTACTCTTTAACTCTTTTTTTTTTTTTTAAATTTGGGATGAGTGCCAAGATTTTTGTTTAAATTCCAGAGGACTTCCCCAACTCAACAGGCTCAACATTGAAATGTTATACCAGAATTGCTAATTGGCGGGTTGATGCAATGCCACCAGGATATCTTGCTTTGATGGAACACTTTGACAGACTCTTTACTGTCCGTCTTCTTGATGTTACCTTCCCATTTATTGCGCTGTCTTCCTCTTCCCGCGGGAGCCGCGTTAGCGCAGTAGTTAATGTACTGGCTTCCCTAGCTCGGTGGTCCATGGTTCGATCCCCAGTTGAGGTGGGATTGTTTTAGGCCGCAAACGGCTCTGGGGTCGACCCATCCTCATGAATTGGGTACCAAAGCAACTCTGGGAAGGTTAAGGCGGCCGGCGTGATGCTGACCACATCGCCTCTAGTGTGCCGATGGTCAAGAAAATATGGGCCTAACACCATATTCCCAATATGCCTCAATGGGCGTGTAACTGGATCCCTTCCTCTTGTTCGTTTGCCCTAAACATGTCCTGCTATAATGGTTTTAATAAGCTGCTACGTTTCTTTATATTTAAAAAAAACAAGTATTATCTGTCTACAGCTGTAAATGGGCACCTGACTCTGCTCGAGTTAGGGAAGGCAAAGGCAGTGAGGAAGGGAACTGGTCACACCATCTCATAAAGCTGGACCTAGCATGGTGGTCTCTAACACTTCATCCCCTTACGGCAGTTTCCGCTATAAGCCTTCCTTTACCTTTTTAAAAAAAAAAAAACTTTTGATTCATGGCAAGCCATCTTGTCCTGTGCCATCCTTTCAAGGTCTTCTCCAGGTCCCTTCTCCGTGTGTTCTTTGGTCTTCCTCTACCTCTCTTACCCTGGGGATTCCAGAAAAAGAACTGCCTTGTAATTCTATCAACAAGTTTCCTCAACGTACATTCTGTCGTAACGCCCTGCTTTTTTTTCTTCTCGTTACGTATTCAACTTGTGATTATCTGGTTCTTGTATTGCCACTTCAATCCGTCCCTTCTATCCAAGCACCCAGTCTGTACGTTCACACTACTTCTTCAACTGGTGCTTCTCTGGTTCTTGTCATGCCCTTTCGTTCCTTCCTTGCTATGCACCCATTTTTAGATCTGTTAAGTTCACACTACTTCTTCAACTACTTCTTTGGCCGAATACCATCACCAACCAAGATCTGCTTACTCGGAGCAAACAAGAGGACAATCAATTTGTTGTTGCCCTACACGACGCCACTAGGCGTGATGGCCACTGACTGCTTTGACGGTCGGTGGCTAATGATCAAAGAAGAAGAAGACTTCTTCAACTGGTACTTCTGGTTCTTGTCATGCCCTTTCATTCCTTCCCTTCTATCCAAGAAACCCATTTTTAGTCTGTAAGTTCACACCAAGTGGCCGAGTGGTTAGAGCGCTGGTGTCTCGCGGCAAAGGTACCGGGTTTGAATCACGGTACCGACACGCTCCAGTCTACCCAGCTGTAAATGGGTACCTGACTTTGAGTTAAGGAAAGAAAAGGCAGCGAGGAAGGAAATGGGTCACCCCACTTCTCCATGCTGGACCTTGAATATTGAAGTTTCTAATACTTCAATCCTCTATAGCAGTATCTGTAATTGGACTATCTTTATTAAGTTCACACCACGTGCTCAACTGGCGCTTATCTGGTTCTTGTCTTCAAATCTAAATTAGTGATCTTGTCATACCATTTTAATTCCTTCTGTTCTATGCAAGTATCCATTTTTGAATCCGTGTAGAGTTAACCAAGACCTTACTCCACCTCCAAGTGGTGGTCCTGGAAACAGGCTGCATCACTGCAGTCTGGCTGAGAGAGCAGGGATCGAAGTGGGAAGGCAAACCCGATCCTAAAAAATGCCGTCCGTGCTGAAGTCGGATGTGTCGGCCGAAAGGTGCAGATATCGCAACGTTGCTGTAAACAGACACAACGCAGCCAACGTCCTTTTCAGGGCGAACGAGGAAGAAGAAGAATCCGTGTGTTCTTGGTTGTCCCGTGTAGTCCCGGGGGGGGGGGGTGTCTATGATGACAAAAAGACAGAATAGAACAACTGTTACTTAAGGCATGTCGTACAAAGTGACTAATATGATATTATGCATAAGGCTAGCATCCTCATCATGTAAAAAAAGACCTTGCTATAGGAACCACTAATGCAAAAGCATGTGAATGTTTGATACAGGCTTCCTGCAAGAAGAACTAACTGCAGGTGGTGGCTCCATGCTCCCTTAGAAGCGAAAAAGAAACATGATGAATAAAGTTCTTGGTTTTAGCTTTCATCGTTTATGATTATACATTCATTTACAACCTTGATGCAAAGATCTCCTGTCTGTCCTGGTGGCCTTCTCTGAAGAATCTCAAACGGCGTTTCAAATCAAAGGCTAGCTGTAACATTTTCTGCCGCCTGCTTTAATGGCGTAGTCCAACAGATTACTTCCTAGCCATCACTTGAAGTTTACTTCCCACTTGTAACGCTGTGGTTGCTTAGACCAGTGGTTCCCAGCCTGTGGTCCGCGGACCACTTATGGTCCGCCGCTTATATCAGGTGGTCCGCGGCTGCGTTATCGATTTAGTATTAAGTGCTTTGATTTTGCTCTGATCCTCCCCACGTTTATTATATGCGATACTTTGTTAACACGGACGGACACGGAGGATGGTGAAAATGTAAAAGAAAAAGAAATGCAATATGAACTTTCAAACTTTTTGGAACAGTGGAAGCATAATTTTATTATTTCTGCATTCAAAAACCTAATTTTGGTTCATTAAGGAACTTTCTTTGGGTTACGGTTATAACCGTCATTGCGCCAGAGGAAGACAAAACACGATGTGATATGACAATGACGGCTATTACCGCCATAATTTTACTATTACATAACTTTTACCTTACAATTTCCTTGTCCTCTGGCAAATAATTAACAGCTTGTGTTATTGAATATAGGCCTATTCATCTATTGAAAACATTTAAGTGTTTGCGATGAACCATTGCGATATTGCGTTTAAGCTGGTGGTACGCAACTTATATGTAATTGGAAAAGTGGTCCATAGATGTAAAACGTTTGGGAACCATTGGTTTAGACTGTTAGCTTTTAACCCATCCCTCTTCTGCAGTTTACAGTTTTCTGTAAGGTCTTGGCGTTGGCTTTCAGTTTATCTATCTGAATTTTCACTTAGCTGTTTGCTTTCCAATCTATCATTCAATTATATTTTTCAATAAAGTGCGTGCTTTCTATCTATTCCTATACAGCGATCCCCCGCTTAGCACTTTTAATTCGTTCTTGAAAAATCGAGCGCTATCCGAAAAAGCCGTAAACGAAAATTGAAATATTGAACACAGGAAATATTATGTATGTACTGTACTTACAAAAAATATATACAAAAGAAATTTTAAGACTTTAATCGCTGTTAATCCGTCGCTTGTGGCTACAGTTGTCACGGCAGAGCTGTCTTCATCATCAGACGACTGGTTAGCAGAAGGTATTGTGGGTGTTGAACAATTTTTTCTGACTCCAGATGAAGGCACGGCTACTTGATCAATGGGGGCAGAAGATATTCGAGCAGACTTTTTAAAAACATTCCCCTTAACCAGCGGCACTTGAGCTTTCAGCCCTTTGGCCCAATGACATGTCATTGCGAGGCTGGGGAGCCTGTGGACTTTCCTTCCAACCCGGTCAGGAGCTTCGCTCCTTCCCATCCAATGAGGGTTTATCTCAGGAGCCTTTCAGGTTATTCAGTCAAAATCCCGGTCGTTGACACTCCTTCAAATGCAGACGCCCGGGCTCGAACCTTGAACACCTGATCGCCAGCGCAACGTTGTAACCATTACACCAGCGTGGCTCCCATTTAAAAAAAACAACATAAAGACAAGAATCTAGCATGCTTTGCTTAGCCATCTTCTTTTCCTCTTCAAGCAGCATCTTGCGCACTTAAGATATTGTTGTTGTTGTTGTTGTTCTTCTTCATCATCAGCACATATTGTTTAGCTATAATATTACATTCATAACTTGTCATACTAGCTGTCCTTTTCGAGTGGTCCTGTATTTTATTCCCTTCAGAATTTCTGCTTATCTTTATCTCTATACTTCCCTGCATTTACAAACCTTTACTAGTTTAACCAAAAGTAACGCTGATACGCGCGAGAGGTTGTTCGCCGGATATGTTTATATTCTAGCAAAGCCGGTCTGAGACTTCTTGAGTGTGTGGTTAAATCGTTTTTCCCACGTTACTCAGTAAATTCACCCCGGGTAGTTCAGGGGCAGGGCATGGAGCGCATAAATGGAGATTTAGACAAAATAGGAGAAAGAAAACGAAAACTCATCCTTACACTCGAATTCTTCCGTCATACATTTTATTATTGTTTTAAACTTCTGACATTTTAGGTGTGTGTGTGGACGTGAGGCAACAACGATGCCACTTTGTTGAGTCTAGTTACTCTCATCGCTAATCTTTAGGTTTTCTAAACCTGCTAAATGTTGAAATTTCACATCGCTGCTAAAGCAGAGGGCTAGATACGATCATATTTGATTCTTTTCAGAGCTAGGCCTTATCTGGGCTTCGGCGTGCTAAATAATAGATGCTAGTAACCCTTGTCGGGGCTTCAACGTGCTAGGTGATAGATGTTGGTAGTCCTTGTCGGGGCTTGAACGTGCTAGGTGATAGATGTTGGTAGTCCTTGTCGGGGCTTCAACGTGCTAGGTGATAGATGTTGGTAGTCCTTGTCGGGGCTTGAACGTGCTAGGTGATAGATGTTGGTAGTCCTTGTCGGGGCTTCAACTTGCTAGGTGATAGATATTGGTAGTCCTTGTCGGGGCTTCGGTGTGCTAGGTGATAGATGTTGGTAGTCCTTGTCGGGGCTTCGGCGTGCTAGGTGATAGATGTTGGTAGTCCTTGTCGGGGCTTCGGCGTGCTAGGTGATAGATGTTGGTAGTCCTTGTCGGGGCTTCAACGTGCTAGGTGATAGATATTGGTAGTTCTTGTCGAGGCTTCGGCGTGCTAGGTGATAGATGTTGGTAGTCCTTGTCGGGGCTTCGGCGTGCTAGGTGATAGATGTTGGTAGTCCTTGTCGGGGCTTCGGCGTGCTAGGTGATAGATATTGGTAGTCCTTGTCGGGGCTTCGGCGTGCTAGGTGATAGATGTTGGTAGTCCTTGTCGGGGCTTCGGCGTGCTAGGTGATAGATGTTGGTAGTCCTTGTCGGGGCTTCGGCGTGCTAGGGGATAGATATTGGTAGTCCTTATCGGGGCTTCTGCGTGCTAGGTGATAGATGTTGGTAGTCATTGTCGGGGCTTCAACGTGCTAGGTGATAGATGTTGGTAGTCCTTGTCGGGGCTTCAACGTGCTAGGTGATAGATATTGGTAGTCCTTGTCGGGGCTTCGGCGTGCTAGGTGATAGATGTTGGTAGTCATTGTCGGGGCTTCGGCGTGCTAGGTGATAGATATTGGTAGTCCTTATCGGGCTTCGGCGTGCTAGGTGATAGATATTGGTAGTCATTATCGGGGCTTCGGCGTGCTAGGTGATAGATGTTGGTAGTCCTTGTCGGGGCTTCGGCGTGCTAGGTGATAGATGCTAGTAGTCCTTGTCGGGGCTTCGGCGTGCTAGGTGATAGATGTTGGTAGTCCTTGTCGGGGCTTCGGCGTGCTAGGTGATAGATGTTGGTAGTCCTGGCCGGGCTTCTGCGTGCTATGTGATAGATGTTGGTAGTCCTTGTCGGGGCTTCAACGTGCTAGGTGATAGATGTTGGTAGTCCTTGTCAGGGCTTCGGCGTGCTAGGTGATAGATGTTGGTAGTCCTTATCGGGGCCTGAACGTGCTAGGTGATAGATGTTGGTAGTCCTTATCGAGGCTTGAGCGTGCTAGGCGATAGATGTTGGTACTTCTTATCGGGGCCTGAACGTGCTAAGTGATAGATATTGGTAGTCCTTATCGGGGCTTGAACGTGCTGGTGATAAATGATGGTAGTCCTCCTTATCAGGGCTTCGACATGCTATGTGATAGATGCTAGTATTCCTATTTTCAGGGTTTCATCGTACTAGGTGATAGATAGTAGCCCTTATCAAGGATTAACATGATAGGGGGTAGATGCTAGTATTCCATTTTTCAGGGTTTAAACGTGCTGGGTGATAGATGCTCGTAGTTTTTTTTCAGGATTTCAACGTGCTGGGTGATATGTTAGCAGTTTTTTTTCAAGGTTTCTACGTGCTGGGTGATAGGTGCTAGTATTCCATTTTCATGGTTTCAACGTGCCAGATGATAGGTGCTAGTGTTCCATTTTTCAGGGTTTCAACGTGCTAGGTGATAGATGCTAGTAGTTCTTTTTCAGTGTTTCAACGTGCTAGGTGTCAGATGCTAGAAGTTCTTTTTTTTTCAGGGTTTCAACGTGCTGGGTAATACATACTAGTAGTTCTTTTTCAGGGTTTCAACGTGTTAGGTGTCAGATGCTAGAAGTTCTTTTTTTTTCAGGGTTTCAACGTGCTGGGTAATACATACTAGCAGTTCTTTTTCAGGGTTCAACTTGCTGGGTGAAAGATGCTAGTAGTTCTTTTTCAGGGTTTCATCATACTAAGTGCCCCGTTTAGTTCCGGAGGTTCTCTGATAAGACAAAGAAACTACTGCTCTTCTCAAGCATGTCGTACAAGCCAACTAATAAGAACTTGTGTATGAGGTTGGCAGGCTTTTCATTTAAAACAAATTATTACAGAAAACACTGCTGCGAAAGCATGTGAATCCTTTGTGCACATTTTCTACAGAGAAGGGGGGGCAGCTGCATTGAAGATCCCATGCTCCTTTTGGAGCGAACAATGAAATTATACGATGATGATCATACTAGGTGAAAGATACTAATAGTCATATAGTCCTTTTCAGGGCTTAGTGTAAGTAAATAAATTAAGGGGTTACTGTAAAACTGGTAAGGATAAATATATATATATAAACAAATAAAACGGTATTGAATCAGTTTTACAAATTAACAGTACGCGGGAAAGTAGGGACGTTTCGGATTTCACCCTTCGTCAGCCACAGTTACAAAAAGGCAACAAGGACAAGAAATATAGACATGTAAAAGAAAAATAGTGGCTTAGAGAGAGCAGTGATGGAGGGTATGGTACCTGGAAGGCGAGGCAGGGGCCGACCAAGACGACGGTGGACACAGGACATTGAAGACACCTTGAACATGACAATGGAGGAGGCAGGAGGGCTGGCTAGAGATCGAGAGTCTTTCAGGCGGGCTGTGATGAGAGCGACGTTCTGCAAAGGACATGCTACATGATGAAAAGAAAAATACTATAGACACTACAAACACGTTATATATATTAACACAAATAAAGAGCAACAATAAAGCAAGGAAACTACACAACCGAAAAGAATTAATCAATACCAGAAATTCAACAAATTGTGTTAAGCGAGAATATTCATATTCAGGGCTTAGTATTTATCAAAACTGCACTAAAGTGTAGAAATGGTTATCTTTTTTTTTTTAAACTGCCAATTGCTCGCTGATATAACCGAAGGACTTCTGTCTGGGTTGAAAGGGGCATACTTCGCCACAAGAAGGCAAACATCTCTAGGGAAAAAAAAACAGACATTCAAATAGTGTGAAAAAGAAAGGCGAAACGGGCAAACAGTTCCAGCATCTTACATGTGTGTTAAGCAAGAATAGTGTAGCTGGAATCGAGATTTGTGTACCCGACCGAAAGTGTTGGAGAGATTTTGTTGGCACGCGGAGAAACCACCCTGGAATAATATTCCTCTTCTGTACAGTACATTCGGTTTCTTTGCTCGAGTTTTTATTCTCATGTTTTCCAGGGAAATAAAAACGTTAGTAGGAGATCTCAGTTTCCCCGGAATAAATCCAAACATAGAAATCCTCCGACTTGAAAGATCTCCTGACGTCTGCTATTCTAAAGTGCGAAGGACTCTGTGACCGAATTAATTCAGTTTTTGGCTTCTGACTTCCATGTAAACTGCGGGAACTCTAAAATTATGTTCGAAACTAAAAATTGTCTGCCTTGATTTTGAGATCTCATGCTGTTTGATTCGTCATGCGGAGGCCCACGTAAGGCAGACAGGAAAGCTTCCCACCAATTCTTTTTGATTGAAGCGTTTTTCACTCACTCATTCATTCACTCATTCGCTCACTCATTCATTCACTCATTCATTCACTCATTCATTCACTCATTCATTCACTCATTCATTCACTCATTCATTCATTCGCTCACTCATTCATTCATTCACTCATTCACTCATTCATTCACTCATTCGTTCATTCGCTCACTCATTCATTCACTCATTCGCTCACTCATTCATTCACTCATTCATTAATTCACTCGCTCACTCATTCATTCACTCACTCATTCATTCACTCATTCACTCACTCATTCATTCACTCATTCGCTCACTCATTCATTCACTCATTCACTCACTCATTCATTCACTCATTCGCTCACTCATTCGCTCACTCATTCATTCACTCATTCGCTCATTCATTCATTCACTCATTCGCTCACTCATTCATTCACTCATTCGCTCACTCATTCATTCACTCATTCGCTCACTCATTCGTTCACTCATTCACTCACTCATTCATTCACTCATTCATTCATTCGCTCATTCATTCACTCATTCACTCACTCATGCATTCACTCATTCATTCATTCACTCATTCGCTCACTCATTCATTCACTCATTCGCTCACTCATTCATTCACTCATTCGCTCACTCATTCATTCACTCATTCACTCACTCATTCATTCATTCACTCATTCAATCACTCATTCATTCACTCATTCGCTCACTCATTCATTCACTCATTCATTCATTCATTCACTCATTCGATCACTCATTCATTCACTCATTCATTCATTCACTCATTCACTCATTCACTCACTCATTCATTCACTCATTTATTCATTCACTCATTCACTCACTCATTCATTCACTCATTCGCTCACTCATTCATTCACTTATTCGCTCACTCATTCATTCACTCATTCATTCATTTACTCATTCGCTCACTCATTCATTCACTCATTCATTCATTCACTCATTCACTCACTCATTCATTCACTCATTCGCTCACTCATTCATTCACTTATTCGCTCACTCATTCACTCATTCATTCACTCACTCATTCACTCACTCATTCATTCACTCATTCGCTCACTCATTCATTCACTCATTCACTCACTCATTCATTCACTCATTCATTCACTCACTCATTCATTCACTCACTCATTCATTCACTCATTCATTTGTGCTCCTTTTCACTTTTTTTAAGGAGCACAGAACCATGACTGCAGATGGTCCCCTTGCAGTAAGCCTGTACCAAACATTAACCTGCTCCTGTAGCTGTGGGTTATGTAGCCATTTTGTTTTATATGATAAGGTCGTCAGCTTCACGCACAACCTCATATTAGTCACATTGTGCCGAGGGAGCGGTATTCTATTATTTCTTTGTCCTATGAGAGTCCCTCGGAAACGATACGCTGCCGAATGTTTTTATCTATATTTATGTATAGGAGCCGCGGTAGCATAGTGGTTAGTGCACTGGCTTCCTAGCGCAGTGGTCTAAGGTTCGATCCCCAGATGAGGTGGGATTTTGTTAGGCCACAAACGGCTCCTGGGTCCACCCAGCCCCAAATGGGTACCAGAGCAACTTCTGGGAAGGTTAAGGCGGCCGGCGTGATACTGACCACATCACCCCTAGTGTGCCGACGGTCAAGAAAATATGGGCCGAACACCATATTCCCAATATGCCTCAATGGGCGTGTAACGGGATCCATATATATATATTGTGGTTTATTTTCATGTACCTTTGCGTCCAAAAACGTTTTAGACGAATATGCTAAGAAGGATCAGGGCCCAAGGCGGCACATGACACACGTTTGTAGGATGGCAATGTTCAGGACAGGAACAAATATGTATAGTTCAAGAGTTCAAATATGATTAAAACTACCAGGACTATGATTACATTTGTTGTAATAAATCGGCATACAGATAACCGATGAATTTATGAGCTTCAGAACGAAGATATAAACTGATTATTAAACGTGAATTAAAACAAGAGGAAATTTACTAAATGTTGCGGCATGTCATATCTAGCCCAGGGTGGTATGAATCTAAAATGCTGCCTTGACTGGGCTACCTTTCTTTTTATGCTCCTTTGCAATGCAGTCAGCAATTTTTTCATTATTCTTGAAACTTCTTCTTCTGCGTTCGTCCTGAAAAGGACGTTGGTTGCATTGTGTCGCTGTTTACAGCAAAGCTGCGATATCTGCGCCTTTCGACCCGACACATCCGACTTCGGCGCGGCATTTTTTAGGACCGGGTTCGCCTTCCCACTTCGATCCCTACTCACTCAGCCAGACTGCAATGATGCAGCCTGTTTCCAGGACCACCACTTTTTAGGTGGAGTAGGGTCGTGGTCAGCTCTGGTTTGCTGACCCTGACGCAAGCATTCAGCTATGGATCGCTGACTGCATTCCTCACTTTTGACACGACTTGGGTCCCATTCTTGAAACAATTCCATATCCTTGACTTAAAACATGAAATATATATCCTATAATTCTGTGTACTCTTGCTTCAAGGTTTTGTACACTGCCGCCCTAATTAGTTCTGTCATTTAAGACTCAACGACAACATGAAGTGATTCAGCAGATCATAGCAGTTTCAGTTAGCTAACTTTTTTTTTTTTTTTTTTTTAAATAAAATTCTGCCTTTTTTTGGCGAGGCGCGTCCTGTTCAACCTTATCGGTTATATTAGGGCGCATGCCAATATATAAATTATTATAATAAGTAGAGTTGCCTAACTCGTACTCTACTAAATGCAGAGTTAAATTCAATGCTTATGTTGACCACTTTCGTTTCATGTCTTAAAACATCTTGCAACTTTTATACTCTCCTGTTGGAATTATGGGCGAAATTTAACGTTTGTTAATGTCGTGAGTTCTCGGGCGCAGCACGTGCTCCGGATCGTGATGTAGTCAGCAGAAATGAAATGCGTGATCATAGCAGACGTCTACTGTGCGCGCGCAGTACAGACGATTTTGTTGGGGGGGTCTTCCTTTCAGCAAATCTAGCTCAGCTGCTTAGGAATGTGTTGCTATAACGTTTCAGTCCTATCCCAACCGCAGAAAGTATTCGGCACACCCATGTAAACCTGCCAAACTGTTTTAAACTGAAAGCTAGTTCAGGAAGTAAAAACGTGTACCGGACTCACAGAAGATAGCTCGGTATAGATCTTCATTATTTTCAATTGCGCCCCTTTCAGACTATGTACCCACCTTTGCAGCTGGGCCCCTTGAAGGAAGCCTGCAGCAAGCAGTCACATGCGGTTACAGCGGTCGTTTATGCTGCAATTTGTTTAACATGATGAGTTTGCCAATCCTCATATGCAACCTCATAGTAGCCGCCTTGGACGACATGCCTGAATGTACACTGAACCTGTTCTTTCTTCGTCTATTCAGCGACCTCCAGTAACTAGACGGGCTTGGTATAGATGGAAGCCCGTGAATGAATGAATAAGTGTCCTCTCTGCTCTATCGGAAGCTCAAGGGGACACCACTGTATGTGTTCATCATTTGGTGGTTTTTGTAGCGATCTGTTTAACACGCTGACGTTGCTACCCAAAGCACAAACTCATCAGAACTAGACAGCCTGGTAGAAGTACTAATGAAAACTAGCTATGAATTCAAGCAAGTAAAAGTACAGTGGGTTCCTGCCCACTGCAATATTTGTGGAAAGAAGAAGACAGATAGACTTGACAAAGATGGATGAAGGAAAATCCAAATAGAATACACGGCTTCACAAGAAGCGATAAAAGCAATAATCAGAAATAACTATAGAGAAAAATTACATAAAGAACACCCAGACTCCGATACTGCAGAACCAAACTATACATTACCAAGAAAAGACCAAGTGATGATTTTGAAACTAAGAACCGGCCATTGCAGACTCAAATATCATCTGTACAACAAATTGAAAATCGGACAAACAGATATGTGCCCATGTGGGGAGGACAAACAAACATACGTGCATGTTACTGTTGAGTTTTACTTTATATTACTGGCACTGCTGACAATAGTGTTGTCAGGTCTGTCGGGCTTACTGTTAGTGGCCGACGTATTATTTGGTTACGCGAATGTGATGTGGGCCGTCAATTCGTTTAGGGTGATGAAGACAATACTAATACAACAGCAACGACTGGGTCATAAGATTGACCAACTGGTAATCAATGCACACTGGACCCATTGTTGGGCATCAATGAAGAAACGGTTTATTACATGAAGATGTAGACATCATAGGCAGGAACAGTTCATAAATGCAGTTACGTGTGGTAGGCATCATACATCAATCAGTAAGTATAAATGCGGCCGTTGATTGACAGCACTAGCCGTTATAGCATCAAGGTCAACGGCTTGACAGAATACATGACACTGTCGAATGGAAAGTTCATCTTATATATTAATCTGACATATTAATCTGTTCCAGATGTCAGAGGGTCACACTAGCAGCTGGACACATTGAGTTCAGCTGAAGCTCTGCTATAACATTCAGGTTTGCAAGTCTCTGAGGCGAGATACTTAAAAAAACGAGCCGTTTTCTGGCTAAATATATATGTTTGAACGATTCTTGATAGAGTACATCAAGGATGACTTCTTCATCTTTCCAATAATTACTTTATTATCAACTGCATGTCTTCCCTGTACTTAGGGCAAGTACATGAAAAATCACGTCTATCATAGACGGCTAATATCGGGATCTGCCTCCAGAATCTTAGCAGGATGGCAACAGATCGCCGCGACAAACGCTTCATACCGTTCAAACATCATGCGCGGTGGCACGCAAATAATAATACATACAATGAACTTAAATGCACTCAGAAGTGCGTCTATAAAATACTAGACTCACATGTGAGGATCTCAAACACTTAACTCGCCCGCGAATAAAACTTAACAGTGCCCATGTGGGGAGGACAAACAAACAGTAGAACACGTACTCCAAAACTGGAGCAAGGTTGGCAGCATGGCCGTTTCCAACCTAGTTGAGGGAGAAACTATATGGTGACGACAGAAGCCTGAGACGGACTGTCAGCTTTATAAGAGAGATAGACATGGTTATTTGAGAGCGAACGTCAAAGAAGATGTTCTGCTTACAACAGGCATAGTATAAATAGTAGTCCGGTTGTTTCTTGGTCTAGTGAAGAAACCTTCGGAAACCACACAGGTCATTCACGTGCACACAAAAAAAAGCGCTGCTTACAAAGTTTCAGCTCTGTACGATGAGTTACAGCTAGAGATTTTGGGCGTCAAAAAATTGAAACGCGACTAATATATAAAACTGAGGGGGTTAAATAAAAATGGTAAATTTCCTCGGTGTTTAAACAGTCATCTCAACGTGAACACGAGCGGTTGTCAACTTAAGATGACCATTATGAACTCTTGATACTTTTGCTCCTCAAGTATGTTAAGTGCATGCATATGAAAGCAGACGTTATTGTAATGTCAAAAAATAAGATTCATGAGAGTAGTTTGAATCAAGATCTGTGTTAAAAGGAGTGGATCAAATGGCAAGAGATGACAACGTAAGAGGTTTCTTGTAATAAACATTAAATATATTCGTGCACTTCGTTTCGTTTTTTTAAAGTTACTCTTCATTACCAGTACAACAAACAGTTAATTGTTTCGCTATTTTCATTCGAAGCCGTGTGAAAATTTAGAAGTAAAACATTGCAAAGATGTGAAAGAAACAAAAGGACAATGTACAGGCTGTGTATATTTTGAGAATATGCCAAGTTGACCAGCTGTCCCGTTTTTAACGGGATCGTCCTGTTTTCCAAAGGAAGCATGGACACACAGACACACACAATTTGAAAACTTTAATTTACTCTATTTACAATAATTGGCCACGTTCGCATATCAGCAATGGAAAATATTATATAAACATAGAGACACTATATATCCTAATTATAACCCATCACTGGTTAAACGCGATATTTTTTCTTCATGAATTTACAAACAAACAAAAAAAGAGGAAAGAAAGAAAATTTAAAGATCTGTTTGCATATGCGTTACTGAAACCAACAGTTGCTGGTATTTTTCTGTAATCTACGAATCACATTATTACGGTAATTTCTTGTGTTATTTGTCCTCAAATTGTAAACAATAAAATTATAGAAGTTAATAGAGTCTATAAAAAATATACGGCTCGTTCATATCCTGTATTTTCATAGTTGCGATTAGTGTCGTGAAAGTTGCCACTTGCTGTTATGCTCATTTTGTTGGAGTGCTTAGCTGGTCGTGTAGTTTGACACAGGTCACACTATCAGCGAGGCGTCGGTCCCGTTCGGATGGATCTTTATCGATTCTCCGAAGTGCATATTACTTCTGTTGTCTAGTTTCCTCCTTCTGCCTTTCTTTGATTCTTTCTTTGTGTCTTTGATTCTTTGTTTTATCTATCTCTCTTTCTGTCTTTCTTGCGAGCTTGTATCATTCAACTGTTCTCAGTATTTGTTTATATTCTGCAAGTATAAAGGTAATCATGGTAAAATGTGTGTGTTGTTTTGCTTTAGTGCCTACGCATTTGGAAGTAGTCCATAGACACGCCCTGTTGTGTTACAAGCACGGGAAATTCAACTCCTTCGGCAGGTTTTTTTCTTTCGGTTTTTGGTCTGAACGTTGTAAGTCGTAGTTTTCGCACTTCGGCGAAGAAAATAAATGAATTTCTTATTGTTGTCTAGACGAAATTACACATTTGCTGTAATGTAACTGAAAATGTGATAGTGTTAGTCTCAGTTGTAATGGGTTTTGTTCATAATTTATAACGATGGAGAAAACTCAGTATGTGAAAAAAAAGTATTTTAATATGAAAACCTCAGACCAAAAAAATGCAAATAGTAGTTCAGGTTTAGTGGGCACATATAAATACTCGTTCCCCCCGTGCAGTTCCCGGGGATCTCTCATGAGAGACATAAAGAGTAGGATCACTACCCCTTCAAGCATATCGTACAAGGACACTATTATGATTTTGCATGAGGCTGGCAACATCATCATGTCAAAACAAATTGCTATAGAAACCGTTGGTGCGGGAGCATGTGATTGCTTGGTGTAAGCTTCCTTCAAAAGGACTAGATACACTTGTGGTTGTATGCTCCATAAGAAGCGAAACAAAAAAAGTATGATGATATATACATACACGTTCGCTTTCACATAACATGCATATTGTTATAGAACATAATCTGCATCATTGCACTCCAGGCAAACCCATAGGTACTCAGTCTCCCTCAGAAAATGTCGGACGGTATGAATGCTGAGTGTTCCTGTTGCGCGCTCGTTGTGTACACGCCGTATACATCTGTGATGGAGCCATAAAAACACCCCAGTGGCCCCCTCAAGTTCATGTTATATTTATGTGTTTAACGCCCATATATTTTCGATGTGCGCGCTCCAACGAGTACGCCAGCCCACGTGACTGCGCGAGGGCCACAATAAAGCCCCAGCCCACGTGACTGCGCGAGCCCTCATCGCTGGCGTGTGAAAAGTCTGACGCAGGAGAAGCGGTCAGTTTGGTGAGATTCGCAGTAGAGGCAAGATGTGAGACACCCAGAGTAAGCAGAAGTTTGCACAGGATTAGCAATTGAGCACTGACTGTGTGTTTTGTTTGGTTTGTTTGCTTACTTGTTTTATGTTTGTTCATTAGTTTGCTTTGTGGGTTTGGGTCACTGACATGGTTGTATGAATAAATACAGCCCCTGCCTTAGAATCAAGAGTTTTATTGTTGTTCGGGTCGGTGCGAGTGTGCAAGAAAGTGATCACATATCACAACAGCATCATCATTTCTCGCCCACCTTTCACAATTGGCGTCGTCGGCAGGATAGGCAGACAGTGACACTGAGCCAACAGCAAACGAGCAAATATTGTAAACACCCAGCAGTGCATTCTTGCAGCAAGATGGTTTCGAGGAGTACACGTGTTCCGAGCAGAGGGGAGCGCGAGGATGCAGATCCAATACCAGTGATGTTTCATCAGTAGTGCAAAGTGAGGGCCAGAGCAATGCGCCTGTGAAGGTAATATACGTGACGGTACCGAAGGTAAGGCAATTCGGTGAAAAGGCAAGCCCCACTTGGCAAGAGTTTGTGAAAGATGTAAAAGCCGCATGGAAGGTAGCACCCCTAACTGTAGAGGATAAGTTGGATATTGTCTGGAATAATGTTACACCAGTGGTCTCTAGGGAATTACGAATACGTGGCGGAGCCAAGGCCAGCCCTGAGAAGTTACTTGAGATAGTGGAAGAAGCCTACAGTGAGCGACAACTAGTCAATGAGATGACTAGGGGTTTCTATGCCATGAGTCAGGGGCCTAGCTTATCAGTAATGGAATTCTCTCACCTGTTGCATGAATTATTTCTGAGAATGAATGCAACGCGGGTGAAGAAAGGCTTGGCTCCTACGGACCCATCCATGCTCAGGGATCATTTTGTTGCCCAGCTGAGAGATGATCTGAGTAAGTCATTTATGATGAAATATGTCCAAGAAAATCCGGGTGTCTCATTTAGGGAAGTTAGGGACTATGCTGTTTTCCGGGAAGACAAAAAGCCTGATACACTAGTGCAGATAGCCAGTGCAGAAGCTCACAGTGAAGAGGAGGCACTCAAATCAGAAGTAGCTAGTCTAAAGTCCCAGCTAGCACAGCTATCACAGACCAGTTCGCCAGCACAAAAGGAGGTGCAAAGAAAGAAAACACCTCGCCAACAGCGGAAACAGCCAAAGCACGACGAGGGGGTGTGTGAGCAGGAACCTCAACTAGACCTTCTTGTAGGTGGGAGTCAGGCTGTTGACAAGGAAAGCTGTGATCTGACAGTAACTACAAACGCAGTTGCACCGACAAGGCGACAAGGGGTTTGCAAGTGGTATAGTGTCGACAGGGGATGGGGGTTTATTACGCCAGATGATGAAGGTATTGATGTATTCGTACATCAGACCAAGATCTTCAGAAAGGGATTTCGGAGTCTGGCAAGGAACGAGCAAGTAGAGTTTGATAGCAAACCATCTGTCCAGGGCATGGAAGCAGTCTATGTATGCGGCATTGGCGGCCAGGAATGTAAGGGTAGTAGGAGGCGACCCATGGCACAGAAAGCCTACAAAGTTGAGGTGCTACAATTGTGGAGAGTTTTCAGACCACATGGCAGCCAAATGCCTTCAAGGCCCGCTTCCGAAACGATGCTTTAAGTGCAAGTCCTCAGAACATTTGATATCCGCCTTTCCCTCAAGGAGCTCTTTCCCTAAACGTGCTGCCACAACTAGGTTGCTTTTAGGGTGCAAGCCAAGAGATGGCCGTGACAACTGTCACCCTAAGGGCGCCGAGAAAATTGGTCGACGTTTAGGGGAGGAAACTCGTCCTAAGCAGATAGGAGGGAATGCACATCGATGTTCAGAAGAGGAAACGCATCTTAAGCAGATTGTGAGGAATGTTAGCCAACGTCCACAGAAAACGAGTGTAAAACACGTTGGAAGCAATCCACCGCCAAGGTCGACAACTGCATGCACACGTTTGCTTCCACATAAAATACATATACACACGTTTACTTCCACATAAAGTACATATAAACACGTTTACTTCCACATAAAATACATATCCACACGTTTACTTCCACATAAAATACATTTAAACACGTTTACTTCCACATAAAATACATATACACACGTTTACTTACAAATAAAATACATACTCACACACGTTTACTTACACATAAAATACATATATACACACGTTTACTTCCACATAAAATACATATACACACGTTTACTTCCACACAAAAAACATATATACACGTTCACTTACACATAAAATACATATATACACACGTTCACTTACACATGAAATACATATACACACATGTTCACTTACACATAAAATGCATATACACACACGTTTACATACACATAAAATACATATACACACACGTTTACTTCCACATAAAATACAAATATACACACGTTTACTTACACATAAAATACATATATACACACGTTTACTTACACATAAAATACATATACAAATACGCTCACTTTTTCATTATATATATATATATATATATATATATATATATATATATAGATATATATATATATATATATATATATATATATATATATATATATATATATATATATATATATATATATATATATATATATATATATATATATATATATATGTCTACGCGCGCTCACTTTCTGATAAAATTCATATACAAACACGCTAAAACTTCATAAGTCTGCTTTTGACGTTGCCATAGTTCCATGTCTGACTAGAACGCGGGTGTTTACATTCCCAGCAGGTGAAGTATGTATATGAGATAAGGGGTGATCAGACATCCTGAAAACGCTGCTATAACTGTCGGTGTTTTCCTCGTACCAATATTTTTGTAAACAACATGAGGGAAAAAAAACACGAGATTTAATTATCTAAATAAGCTTTACAAGGAACGTTAGCTGGCTAAAGAGTTTTGATTGGTGTTCTTTAACTAGGGCGGCTGAGCTTCTCTCTCTTTTGCAGCCAATACCAAGTTGAAGACTCCTTGGTATTATCTACACTGTAGATCTAGGCTTTTCCTGTGACTTTTCTGCCGTTCTGAAATGTGCTGAGTTGAGGTCATGACCTCCATTTTCCCTAGCTTGGCTTGCATTTAAAGGATCAGCAAGTCTGGTCCAAAGCTAGGAGGAAGAAACGTGTGGCATGCTGTGCATTCCCCGCTATCCAACGGGGCTCTCCAAATATACAGAGCTAAAATACTGTGCTCTGGTTCAGGGCTCTCCCAAAGAACTCTAACGTCCTGCACAGAGCCACTTCTCAGCTCCCCCTACCTATCACGGGTCCACAGTGAGATCCTCCTACAAGCAACCAACCAGGTAAAAGCCAAAGTTATGTCTGGTGCTCAAGTGACTCCTCCAAGCTTAGTGTGCAATGCTAGGTTTTCGACATGTTTCATCATGGGGGAGGATCCCTGGAAGTGTGTGGGCGATTTCAAAAGTCGATGAGGTTGTAATTAGCCTCACAGTCAAAGGTTGACCTCCACATCTGTATACTATAGCATTGTGCTTAGCATGCCTCCAATGCATTAAATAGTTCTGATAAAGGTGTTAAATAAAAACCTCGAGCGGCTCCCCCAAAAAAAAAAAAAAAACTACTGCTCCGTCAGGCGACTAACATGAAGTTGTACATGGGACTGGCAAGCTCATCTTGTAGAACACATTGCTACAGAGACCACTGCTGCAAGAACATGGGGATGGAAGGTGCAGGCTTCCTGCAGAGAGGGGGGGCAGCTGTAGTGGTGGTTCCACGCTCCATAGGGAGCGATCAGGAACATGATGATGATGATTAAAGACAATTTGTGCTGTTGAGAAAAGGCAAGAACGTTTATAGATCATTGAAGACAATTTGAGCTGTTGAGAAAAGGCAAGAACGTTTATAGATCATTGAAGACAATTTGAGCTGTTGAGAAAAGGGCAAGAACGTTTATAGATCATCGTCATCATCATCTCCATCATAGTCCTCGTCATTATCGTCGTCATCATAATCACCAATCATCATCAACATCATCTTTGTCGTGTTATCATAGTATTACTATTATCATCATCAACATCATCTTTGTCGTGTTATCATAGTATTACTATTATCATCATCAACATCATCTTTGTCGTATTATCATAGTATTACTATTATCATCATTAACATCATCTTTGTCGTGTTATCATAGTGTTACTTTTATCATCATCAACGTCATCTTTGTCGTGTTATCATATTATTACTTTTATCATCATCAACATCATCTGTGTCGTGTTATCATAGTATTACTTTTATCATCATCAACATCATCTTTGTCGTGTTATCAAAGTATTACTTTTATCATCATCAACATCATCTTTGTCGTGTTATCATAGTATTATTTTTATCATCATCAACATCATCTTTGTCGTGTTATCATAGTATTACTTTTATCATCATCATCTGCTTTATCGTTATTACCATAACCATCATCATCATCGTTTCTTTCTTTATTTATACATATACATCTGCTACAACAACAACCAACAACAACAACAAATAACTTTACTTTAATTGCTCTTGTTTCTTGTACTTCCTCTTCATTTTTTAATGTTTTTCGTTTTTAAATAATGTATTCTATGCTGCTATAATTATTAATTATGTACCATTGTTAGCTACAACAGAATTGTTACTTTAACAACTACCTCATGTTGGCAGGATGGATAAAACCCAGAAGTATAACACTGCTGGCTGCCAGAGTAGCTTAAGTTCTTTTTCAGGATTAGCCCTTGTCAGGGCTACAAAACGCTAGCTGGCAGAAACTCGTAGTCTTTTTCATGATTTAGTATTTCCTAGAGTTCAGAGTATTTTTTTTAAATTGGCAATTGCGCTCTGATATAACTGACGGACTTACGTCTCGGTTGAAACAATCTGCCTCGCCACAAGTAGGCAAGCACTTCAAAGAAAAAAGTAAAAAAGAAGTACCGGTATATAACTCAGTTGGAAATTGCCAGCAAATAGAAGTGCGTTTAGGACTTAGGGCAGGAGGAAAAAATAATCAACAGGAGAGAGTCATTTAAGAGTCGTGACCCAAACTAGCCAACCGTTTCAACCTCCCCAATGGTAAGAAGGTAGAAGGATCGAAACAACTGGTTAAGGAATTGGGGGGGGGGGGATTCTTCTGATAATCAGATTACCACCTCTTGTAATGCTCATTAAATATGTCAACCAGAAAGATATAGACGTTCATATAATTCGTCGCCTTAATACTGTTTTGTTCCGCGTGCACTTAGCTTGTTTTGCGAAAAACGCGTTCAAAGTTTATGAGTTACTGGCTAACAAGAAGGATATATCACATTAAATTGAAATTTGTCATAATGATCCAAACAGTTAACTGCAAGATATTGCGTAGGATGATAGATTAAACCAGGGGTCGGCAAACTACGGCACGCGTGCCAAGCGTGGCACGTGGAACGATTTTCAATGGCACGCTGAGTGAATTAAAATACTGTACAGAATATGATCTCATTTAAAAAAAATTGAATTTTTAATTAAATAGAAGCATATAATTCTTTTAAAGCTATACCTGTTTTTACAACCCTTCAAAACGAAAGTTTTTAGACATTGGAGGTAAGAATGTGCGATCTGATGAAAACTAAAGGCCTGATCATACTATACTGCACGTAAGTCTTCGTTTTTACGGACCGTTTCCGAGAACAAACATTCTTCAACGAATTTCAAGGGGAGTGGTTATACTTTGCGGCGCCCGCTAGTCTGGCGTCTACCTGCTACCGTAGTTTGCAGGATGAGATTCTTGAAAAGAATCCCAAGCAAATTTTGACGGGCAAGCGGAGACGTAATATCATAATTACGCAATAGTGTCTGGCTAGCGCCTGGACGAGCGTATTTATTTCGTTTTCGCTCGCAGTTTTTGACTCCCAGTGTGAGTTTGGAGCAACAATGACTGACCTCGACGAAGTTATATTTCCGTCCTATCCTGCCCCTCTCTCCCGACCACCACCACCTCTACAGTTCTCTCGGCTGTCGCATACTCATGCCCGTACAGTCCGTTGACCGCAGCACAAAAGTTGGTGTTATTATTAAGTAATATGGTGCCGTTAAAATGAATCAAAAAAGACAAAAACTTGATACACGCTCGTTTCAAGACTTTTGGACAAACGAATATGGATTCATACAACAAAAGGATCGTGCTGTTTGTGCTTTATGTTATGAAATTGTCTTGTGCCGTACGTCAAGTGTACAAAGACACTATCAAACCAAACATCAGTCCATGTTTAAAAACTCTGAGGAGAAAAGTGAAGCCATAAAAATGGCTGTTTCTGGCTACAAAAACAAAAAAACAAAGTAGTATTTTTAGTCAAGTAATTGGAACCAAAAATAAAGCTACCGAATGTAGTTACAAAATTGCACAGTGTGTGGCTTCGAAGGGCAAACCTGTCACAGATGGAGAATACATCAAGGAAACTTTTTTGAGCAGTGCTGAAATTTTGTTTAGTGATTTACCAAATAAAGAAACAATACTGTCTCGGATTCGAGAAATACCGGCTTCTGCGAGATCAATCGAGAGGCGCATAACTGATATGGCTGAAAATGTAACGGTAAAACAAACAACCGGGTTATAACAAGCTGTTGTATTTAGTGTCGCTCTTGACGAAAGTGTCGATGTGAATGACGTGGCGCGCCTAGCTATAGTTGCGCGATATTGTGACAACGACAGTATTTATGAAGAACTGTGCTGCTTGATCCCTTTTGATGGTACAGCCAAGGGAGAGGACATTATGAATGCATTTCTAAGCTATTTCGAAAATCAGAACATTAACATGAATAAAATATTCTGTGTTACTACTGATGCCGCCCCTGCATTTGTTGGAAAGAACAAAGGATTTGTTAAACTTCTTGAGGATCGTATTGGACGTCGCGTATTGAGCTTCCATTGCATTATACACCAGGAGAGTTTGTGTGCGAAGATTTCGTCACTATCCTTGAACTCTGTAATGGAAACTGTTGTCAAGATAGTTAACTTCATAGTTTCTCGCTCTTCATTGACCCACAGGCAATTCAAGTCTCTTCTACAAGAAATGGAGAGCGCACATGCGGACCTCCCGCTGTACAGCAATGTTCGTTGGCTTAGTCGAGGTAATGTTTTGAACAGATTTGTATCATGTCTAGAAGCAATCAAGGTGTTTCTTGATGAAAAGGAACAACATTTCCCGGAATTGAATGACGAGGACTGGCTGTGCAAGCTGATGTTTCTGGCTGACATAACTACAAATCTGAATGAATTAAACTTGCGTTTACAAGGGCAGGGTCAAACAATAATTGATCTTTTTGAGCACTGGAAAGGATTTGCGTCAAAATTAGACATATTTTGCAGAGATATTACCACTAACACATACAAGTACTTTCCAAACGTAAAGGCTCATTCAAATCGATTTACTGTCAACAGAGATGAGCTTCAGAAGTACGTTGAAGCGCTCAAAGGAGAGTTTGCTAAACGAGGTCAAGACTTCAAAATTCACGGGCCCATGTTTTCTTACCTCATCAAGCCCGACTTACTTGATCATACTAACATCCCATTTGACCTATCTCTTTTCGAGTGGATGGATGTTGACAATTATGAAATGCAACACATCGAATTCAAAGTATCAGAGTTATGGACGATAAAATTTGTAGAATTGCGAAAAACTCTTGAAGGAAGCTGCTTGGAAAAGTCAGCTGCCATCCTCAACTGCTGGACATCCCTGCCTCAAGCGTTCACCTGTTTGAAGAAAGTTGCATTTGCTCTACTTTCGGCTTTTGGGTCAACTTATACATGAGAACAAATTTTCTCACACATGAAAGCTGTTTTAAGTCCACAGAGAAGTCGCCTAACACCTGTGCATTCAGAAGCCTGTGTGAAGCTGAAATTGACAAAACACACACCTGATATTGAACAATTAACCAAGGAGAAGCAAGGACACGGGTCCCATTAATTGATTAATGACTCAGATCAATAATAATCAATGATTACTCGTATTAAAATTTTAACAACGTGTTTTATGTTTGGTTTATTTAATTGTTTTGTTCTTCAAACTATTGGACTTTCTGTCTTAACAAAATATACATATGGCAATTTTATTATAAAATTTCAAACTAATGTGTTCAGAACTTAAATTTTGCAAAACATAATATTTGTATTGATATTTGTTCCTATTAATATTAAAATATTGAATAATCTACAAAGAATAGAATAGTTATTTAATTTATCGGAAACATGTTAATACAAGATCATTTTTAAATAGTTTCAATAATTGTTGTATATAAAAATATGATGGACTTAGGTTGGCACGCTGAGTGAC
>JAMPIV010014625.1:405000-414237 GCA_024509875.1 Oreohelix idahoensis
GTTAGAGGAACACTGACAAACACGGAGAAGAGAACTGGCGATAAAAATGGAAATGGACGAGGAAGAGCTGATGGCACAAGACGGAAGACATTGGCATAATGACTGTTGAAGGTCTATGCTCTTTGGATAGCGAAAAGAACAAAAGAAATACGAAGACAGCGAACATATTCGGACACAGTGGATGAATATATCGTCCTCAAGGTCAGTACGGTTCTGAAAAATGGTGGATCAGCTATCAAGTACTAGAAATATACTGATCTAGAGGTTTCATACTGACAAATTCTCAATGAAGGTAAATAGCGTTTAAAAAATTATACATTCAAAGCATATATTGTTGATTAAGACAGCAGGAACTGAAAATTAATTTTTATAATGTTATGTAAAATTAAAATCTTCAGACGTCACGCCATTTAAATTTGTAATCTTCGAATCATTACGCCATATAAAAGATTAATCTCTAGATATTACGTCAATATATATGTGTAATTTTCAAATCATTAAGTTATAAAAATGCTTAATCTTCAAATCATTAGGTCACATAAATAATTTAATCTTCGAACATTACGTCATATAATAGTTTAATCTTCAAATAATTACGTCATATTATTGTGTAACCTTCATATATTACTTCATTTAAATGCCAAATCTTCAGACATTACGTCATATAACTGCTTAATCTTCAGATATTACGTCATATAAATGTCTAATCTTCATACATTACGTCATATAAAAATGTGTAATCTTCATACTTTACGTCATATAAATGTATGATCTTCAGATTTTACGTCATATAAAAATTTAATCTTCATACGTTACGTTACATAAATGGTTAATCGTCATATTATTACGTCAAATAAATGTATTTTTTCATATCATTACATTATATAAATGTTCAGTCACAGATATTACGTCTTATAATGTTTAATCTTCACATAATTATGTTATCTGAATGTCGACTCGACACATATGATGAATAAATGCGCAAATGTTCACACATGAAGTTTTTAATTGTGACGTCTTCACCCATGATGACATATTAATGTGAAAAATTCACACATGACAGAGCATACATTTTGAATCGTCTAACCCTTATGTCGAATAAATGCTATATCAGTGTGTAAAACTAGTTGTTTGGTGAGTCTAGCAGTTCTTCATGGTACAATGAGTGTTAATTCAGTGTGTAAAACAAGTTGTTTGGTGAGTCCAACAATTCTTCATGGTACATTGACTGCTATATCAGAGTGTAAAACACGTTGTTTATTGAGTCCAGCAGTTCTTCACGGTAAAATGACGTCTTTATCAGAGTGTAAAACACGTAGTTTGTTGAGTCTAGCCGTTCTTCATAGTACAATGACTTTTATATCAGAGTGTAAAACAAGTTATTTGAGGAAAATCTTACTTCAACAGTCTTTCATGGTTCGCAGAAACAGACGTCAGTTTGCTCATAAAGCGGATGTTCAAATATTCCGGATAACGTTTTTTAAAAGTCGTCTTTTTAAAATGAAGAACTGGTCTGTCGAAATCTCAGGGATTACATGTTTATAAATAACTAGTGTAAAAGCCCGTCATAAGACGGGAATTAAATTCAAAAGCACCAATACCTAACGGCAGTTTTACTTATTCCAAAGCATTTTTTTAAACCACTGTGCATCACCACAGCACACGAACTACGTAGCAGCAGCGAGGATCCCAATGTGTGTATGTATACTGGATCACACATTCTATAAATATATTTTTGTGCACACCATCATTTGCGCATTCTTCTTTGGTAAGTGTTACTATTTTCTGGAGAGTACATACAAGGGAAACAATACAATTAATGTCTAACTTTCAACCAAAGTTGCATCCCTTAGCGTTACGCACTGACAGAAAAAGCTGAGATTTTATATATAGGATGATTGCCCCGTAAAGTTCACGGTGATATCTTTGGGACGGTAAATAAAAAAAATAGGACTTATGTGTCCATTAGTCATGTCCTAAGAAACGATTATTAAGAGGTTGTGACTGAGGCTAGCAAACGCATCCTGTAGATCATATTGCAACAGAAACCAGCCCTGCACGAGCACGTGGTACAAGCTTGCTGCAAACGACTAGCTACATTGGTGGCTCCGTGCATTATTAAGAGTGCAAAGGGAATTTGTGATAGTGATGAGAAGTTATAATTGCAAAGGGAATTTGTGATAGTGATGAGAAGTTATAATTGCAAAGGGAATTTGTGATAGTGATGGGAAGTTATAATTGCAATGGGAATTTGTGATAGTGATGAGAAGTTATAATTGCAAAGGGAATTTGTGATAGTGATGAGAAGTTATAATTGCAAAGGGAATTTGTGATAGTGATGAGAAGTTATAATTGCAAAGGGAATTTGTGATAGTGATGAGAAGTTATAATTGCAAAGGGAATTTGTGATAGTGATGAGAAGTTATAATTGCAAAGGGAATTTGTGATAGTGATGAGAAGTTATAATTGCAAAGGGAATTTGTGATAGTGATGAGAAGTTATAATTGCAAAGGGAATTTGTGATAGTGATGAGAAGTTATAATTGCAAAGGGAATTTGTGATAGTGATGAGAAGTTATAATTGCAAAGGGAATTTGTGATAGTGATGAGAAGTTATAATTGCAAAGGGAATTTGTGATAGTGATGAGAAGTTATAATTGCAAAGGGAATTTGTGATAGTGATGAGAAGTTATAATTGCAAAGGGAATTTGTGATAGTGATGAGAAGTTATAACTGCAAAGGGAATTTGTGATAGTGATGAGAAGTTATAACTGCAAAGGAAAGAAAATGACGTTGATTTTCTGGGGGAAAATCCCTCGACTGAATATTGCAACTAAAGGCAGAATTGACCTGACTCTGATCTTAAGTTACACAAGGTAAAGGCAGCGAGGAAGGGAACTGGTAACCTTAAGTCATGATGCCAGATATAGTAGTCTATAACACTTCACTCCTGCTAAGGACTACCCTTACTGTTACCTTGTAAAGAATGGAAAAAAAATAGTTCATATTTTTCTAGTAACATTCGTGTGAAGAGAGATTGAAAATAAAGTCGATAAGAGTAGAAAGAACGACCGATTTGCAGAGTGGTTAGATCGCTGGCCTTTCGCAGCAGATGTACCGGTGTCACGGGAGGGTTGTTGATGTTATTAAGTCTAAAGGTATCCTGGACAAAAGATGTATCAGATGATACCAGGATAGTGCCAGGTAAGAGACTGGTCTTACAAGAAATAGCCCCTTTTCTGAAACAGAATAAGGGTGTATTGACATCAAAGGTTAGAATCCAGCTTTATAAACCTCCAGGTGTGAAGAGAGTAGATGTCCTGAAAGTCTAAGTTCCAAGATTCGTCTTTGTATTATGTGTTATTTTTATTTATAATATTAATATTGGTTATGTTGGCTAATTATGCTAGGGGTATTAATGAAGGTCTATCTCTATATCTATAATATGTATCAATAAAACTTGTAACTCAATGTAAATAATTTCAGCAAGTCTGATGGTACATATTTACAATTTATTTACCTTATACCGGTTCTCTTTTCGGTTAGGTAACTTAGAAGTAACTCAAATGTATTTACAGCATAAAATAAATAAACATAGAAACTTTAATTATCAAACAGAATCCTGTACTTAAGTTTCAATTTTTCTACACTGATTAATATTATAATTCAATATAGTTTGTCACTAAGTTGAACTGTGAAGGTAGTAATAGATACATTCTGTCCACAAGGATTCATCATACACTGTTTTTTTGTCTTTTTATTATATATATATTGGTGGTAGAGTCTGAATATGCTGACCGGTGGCTTTGCATTGCCACTTAACTTCTATGTAGAGATCAATCACACTCCCGCCATGGACTAACACGTCTGTGAATTGCCAGGCAGTAGACGCTGGGTATCTGGCTCCAATGACTTTAAGAGCACTTGCACCTCAGAGTCCAACAGAGATAGATGATTCCTATACTTCTGGTAGTTTGCAGGATAAAACCTGGAATACAAATAATCACAACCCCTGTATGGTCCAGCACTATTCTGTCCTCACATACAATGGACATAACAAACAGTGTCAGACATTGTGCTAACATATGCACAGGACAATTTACCTCAATACCACTCACAGTCAGTTCACTGTGACTACTCTTTCCTTATAAATCATAAGTTAGACCCAGTTGTCCATGATCCGCCTTCATACAATGATTTGGTTTAGTATAAAACACTAAGTAATACCTTGATCAATATATTTTAACAAATCCTGTCATCCTTTCTTATGTTCCTGATAAGTGTGTCGTTCCTTTAAGAAATAATAATATAATATAATAATAGCCCCTTCAGTCATAACTGACTATGGGAATGCGCCCCTGAGGTGGCAGCCCTCAGCTGCTTATTTTCCTGGTGCTCCTTTCGACGTTTTCTCCTCACCTCTGCTTCTTGTGTGAGCCTCTCTTCGCCCAATCTGAGGTGGTGCCGTAAATAGCATCGCCACTTAGTGCGATCGGCAGCTTCATCCTCCCATGTTGCTGGATCCATGTCCAGTGCCCTCATATCTCTCTTGCACACATCTTTGAACCTCAGCTGTGGTCGCCCAACTGTTTTCTTGCCATCTGCTAATTGCCCGTAGAAGATATCTTTTGGGATGCGACCATCTTCCATGCGGCGAACATGGCCAAGCCAGCGAAGTCTGCGCTGTCTAAGCAGCGTATACATACTTTGAAGGCCAGCACGTGACAACACCTCGACATTTGTCACTTTATCTTTCCACGAGATGCCGAGGATGCGGCGTAGACACCGCAAATGGAAGGTATTGAGCCTTCTTTCTTGCTTAGCATAGGTCGTCCAGGTCTCGCTGCCATATAGGAGCGTGCTGGTGACGCAGGCATTATATACCGCAGCTTTGGTCTTCATTGTGAGTTTAGAGTTTCCCCAAACACGCGATGTGAGGCGGGCAAAGGTAGCTGCAGCTTTGCCAATGCGGCTGTCGATTTCTGTATCCAGTGAGAGTTTGTCATTGATGGTAGACCCTAGATATGTGAAGTGGTGCACCACTGTCAATTCATAGTTATCGATAGTGATAACTGGTGCAGCACCCACATCCTGACTCAGCACATTCGTTTTCTTTAGACTTATTGTGAGGCCAAAGTCCTTGCATGCTTTAGTGAAGCGATTCATCAAGCTCTGAAGCTCTTGTTGGCTTTGAGTGACGACTGCAGCATCATCAGCGAACAACAAGTCTCTTATAGTGACCCTTCTGATTTTTGTTTTTGCCTTCAGCCTTGAAAGATTGAACAGACGGCCATCTGACCTAGTGTGATGGCATATTCCTTCAGTTGCATCTCTGAATGCATGTTTCAAGAGTAAGGCAAAGAAGATTCCGAAGAGGGTCGGAGCCAGAACACAGCCTTGTTAAACGCCACTTCGTATATCAAAGGGCTGTGACGTGCTTCCAGCATATTGGACTGTTCCCTTCATGTCGTCATGGAATGACTTTATCATTTCCAGCATTTTAGAAGGGCAGCCTATTTTCAGGAGGATTTTAAAGAGTCCATCCCTACTAACCAGGTCGAATGTTAAGAAATACTCCTTTAAATACTTTATCAAACTTACAGGCGTACTTTGGCCATCATTCTCAATTATTCTACACATTTACAAGGCTGGCTTTTCCTCTAACTGTACACAGATGCTGGCAGTTGCCGCGTGCAACACATTCGTCCTGTAACATTTTTCTAACGTACAACATACTATACTTTTCTAACGCACAAGTGGATTAATATCACGGGAAAATACATAATATATATATATATATATAATATATTATATATATTATATATATAATATATATATATATATATATATATAATATATATATGTATTTAATATATATATATATATATTATATATATATATCAATATGTGATAGGGTGGGCGAGATGATGATGATGATGTTGTGATATGTGATCACTCTTTTTTCACACTCGCAACCGACCCGATTCAACAATAAAACTCTGATTCTTGAGGCAGGGGCTGTATTTTTTTTACAACCCATTCAGTGACTAAGAGCACTGAAGCAAACATTTAAACAAAATAAAACCAACAAATTAAACACCAAACAAAACACCCAACAAACACCCAGCTAGTGTTCAAGTTTCAGTTGGTAATCGTGCTCAAGGCATCTACAGATTGAGTCTGGTGTCTCAACTTCGTTTCTCTCTCGTCTGGGCGACTTTAGCAAAATAGCTCGTTCGCCGCCCACCGCTATCTCTTTTATAAGCCCAGGTCGAATCACTCAATTTATGCTGCGCGGGCGCGTAGTAATTGCGCCGCGCAAATAACACTCGCGATATTTGCTTTATTAGGCACGAAAACACAGATATGGCCCACAATTATCAAATATAACACATCACAACTAATCCTTAGGCTTTATTATGGCCTAAACTGATATATCTTCATGAAGACTTTTCACATCCCAGAGTGCTGCGCAGACATCGAAAATATATGGGCGAGAAATATGCCTTGAACATGAAGGGGGGAGCCGGGGTGTCTTTACGTGAAGGGGGAAGCCGGGTGTCTTTCCGTGAAGGGGGAAGCCGAGTGTCTTTCCGGCCCCATCACATATCTCCCTCCTGATTTTGTTGTCGTCCCGACAACATCACTACCTCTGGAGCATCAATTGTAACCTCTCAGATCGTCTCGGGGCAGGACCCTCTATCGGCTGCAGGGCATACCAGCCTGGTTCGGGCATTAGACCATGCACTTCCTCCCCAGGGTCTGTCTCATCTGGCGAAGCTGGTGCCTCAGGTAGGCCTAGTGTAGCATCTACCAGATTCGGAGAATCACCTTTGTCCTCACTTCGTCTCAGTTCGTGCGCCGCAACCCTCATCTTCAGATCTTCGTTGCCTGCTGGCCTTATCACATAAGGACCACCTCTAGCTTCTGGAATTGATGATACAATGAATTCGTCGTTGGACCACTCGTCTTGTATTTTGGCCCTGTCAGTGTAGTGCACTCTTTTCCGCACTCTTTCACCCACTCGCAATGGTGTGGGGCCTGGAAGCTGATTACTTCTCTCCCTCCTGTCAGCGGCCATTTTCTGCATTCTCTGTGCAGCTTTTTGGTGTGCTATGTGTAACCTCTCTAGGTGACCTTCCAGCCACTCATCAGTTGTCTCCGGCTCTTCATCTGGGCGCGTGCCTATCATGATGTCTAGAGGAAGCCTCGGTTCTCTGCTGAAAGAGGAGGTAGTATGGTGAGTACCCTGTCGAAGAGTGGGAGGGGGAGTTGTAGGACCATAACCACCTCCGCTAGATGCTCCAGACCACCTTCGCTTCTGGTCGGCTGTCCATGGGTCTCCAGCAAATCATGCAACGTCTTGTTGAAGCGCTCGCACTGCCCGTTGCCTTTAGGATTGTAAGCTGTAGTGCGGCTCTTGTGGACTCCATATACCTTGCACAGCTCTGCGACTATCGCTGACTCGAAGTTCCGGCCTTGATCAGAGTGTATCCTCTGAGGAGCTCCGAGATACTGGAACCACTTTTCCACTAGGGCTCTGGTGACCGTTGTTGCTTTTTGGTCTCTTGTTGGTATAGCAATGGTGTACTTGCTGAACACATCTGTCAGCACTAATATATTCTCAAACCCTTTGGAATCCCGCTCTAGCAGTGTGAAATCCATTGCTACCACCTCAAGTGGTCTGGAGGCAATCAAGTTTCCCGATGGCCCATGAAACTTCAGTTGAGGTGCCTTGGCAATGTTACATCGGTTGCATCTGCGACAAAAGACGTCAACATCAGCTGTGATGCCTACCCAGAAGCACCTACTTCTCAGCAACTACAGCATGCGCTCTCTACCCTGATGGCCCACCCTGTGAGCAGAGTCTAGTATCCGTGGTTTCATGGACTCAGGTATTACCAGTTGTTTCATGCTGGATCCATCTGATCCCTTCACTGTCCGGTATAACAACCCATCTGTCACTTTGAGCCGGGGGCAAAGTCTACAGACAGGGGGTATGATGTGCTGGTGTTGTGGGTAGTGGGTTTCCCCCCTTGCTTCACCCTAGGCCTAGTGAATTCTGTTCATGAAAGGAGCGACCATTGCGGTGTTAGTCTCTTGGCCTAGCAAAACCTCTCATACCCCAAGATCGTTGTGCGTGGTGAAGAGCCACACCCTCCTCGAGGTAGTCCTGGTAACTGAGGGTGCGAATCCTCAGGCTAAACACAACGGATCTAGAGGAGCAAACCTCGATAATACCCCCCTGCACCTACCACCCTACACCCTCCCCACATATTTTATTTCCTTCTCCATACCATTCACCATCCCCTAAATTTATATTTTCCTCTATAATTCATCCCCATCTCACCTCCCCCCAACTACCCTTCCCATCTCCACCTTCACAAATTCCCTCACCCCAATCCCAACCAACAATTACCCAATCCAATCTCCAGCTTCTCCCACCATCTACCCCCCCTTCCCAAATAATTATAGATTCTTCATTACATACCAATACCATATCCCACCCACATTCCCCTAAACCCCTATATGTGTCACCTACCCCCTCAGTATGGTAAAAGTGTAACCCATACACCCACCCTCACCTGTTCTCACCACCATCCTACATACCCTTGACCACACCACAACAACCCCGTGCACCCACACCCCACACCAAACACCCACAACCCCCCCCAACCACAACCACCCTATCTCCCCAAAAACCCAACTTAAAATTTCAAAAAAACCTCCCCCCCCCACCACCCCCACTTCACCCCTCCCCCCAAAACCCAACATCCCCCTAATAAATTTAAAATACAAAACCTAATTCTTACCACCCAAACAATAAACAAATCCAGGGTCCACACCTAATCCCCAAAAATCACTTCATCACAAAAGGCCCTCTATCCACCCCTCCTAACCCCACACCCTCAATTCCAAAATCTCCTAACCCTTAAAACAATATAACCCCTCTACCATAACATTACCAACACCCCCTCATATAAACCCATATAAAAAACTACACAAAAATCATTACCCTCCCCAACTTCACTAAACATAATAACCAAAACCCCCACCTCCCACACAACCACCCACCACATCCCTCCCCCACCTACCCCCTAACCTAACCTAATTCACAAAATAAAATCATTTCTTCCCCTAAAAATAAACCCTATTCCCCCTCTCCAATCACATTCACCATTACTCTACCTTCCAAATACCTAAACTAATACAACCTTTTCCTAAATTCTATAAACAA
>JAMPIV010014626.1:0-60000 GCA_024509875.1 Oreohelix idahoensis
AAGTGTGTTTGGTATATTTGTGGTCCCCCCCCCCCCCCCACCCCCCCCCCCTCCCTGGAAGGGGGGTGGGGGGGGGGGTGTATGTAGGAGTTTTCCAGGGGCCCCCCGTATAGTCGGTATTATATATAATAACCATTAGCAACTCTAAGGTAATACGAAGGTTCTTGCACAAGTTGCTCGGCAGCCCACTTATGGACCGAATTTTATGACGGTATGTAATTTCAGCGGGTAGCCCAGGCAAAATTTCATATATATAATGAGTAATCCGTAAATTATGCCGCCAGCACAATGGTAATCTATTTCAGGGAGATTCTTCTTCCAGTATTGGTAGAAAACATAACTTTTAACACGGTTATTCTTTCTCACGGTCACTTTAGAATTTTCATAAAGGTAATCGGTTATAGTGGAAAATGATTATTTGCAAGAGGACACCTCAATACCAAGATAATAGGAGGTTCTCAAACAGCTTTAGAGATGGTAATGGACAGTTTATGGATAACTGGAACGCACAAACCTGGATATAAAAATTAAGTAGGGACTTTAATGTTAATTTGATAAAGGGCCAATATTGGTCGCGGTTAGATCCGCAAAAAAGAAAGAGAAACAGAATAAATCAACAGATATACTCTGGTTCAACAAGATTCTCAGGGTGATGATAATAACAGGTTTAATTTTGATAATCAGACCATAATGCTTTCGCGATGCTCTTCTTTTTAAATCTTTGGTAGGGTTTGGGAATTAAATGTATTCCAATGTGCATGTACTTTATTTGATCCTGATATTAACCATTAGTATCTAAGCTGTAGGTCTTTCTATTGCACGATCTTCTTGATTTTGTGCTCATGATGGGGAGAGGTTTCTTATATTTAATTTAGGGGCTTGTAAATAGTAATCCAGTTCAGGTGTGTTGTTTGATTCGGGTGGAATTAGACAATACTCGGTTCGGGGTTAGGGCTTTCTCTTGTAGATCACTTTCTGTGCACTTCAGGTAAAAAGGTCATCAAATTCGTGTCACATTGGTGGCACGAAATTGGCCACGTTGGAATAAATTTTACTCACTGCCATTAATACATTATGTGCTACTACACTTTCCTTCACGGGAGAGGGTCCACGCGTGGTTCTACTATCCCAAAATCCTATTGCGGAACTTTATTAATTGGTCGTGATTCTCGGGAGTCTAGGGTAATGTTAACCCCACAGACAGATTGCTGTTTTGGAAAGAGCAAAAACATTGAAGTTATAAATACCATGCGGTGGTCCAATGGTAGCAACATGCTCTGGAATCCACCTACAAACTTCATCTAACTAATAATGATGAAGTAACAATGATACTAAGATAGTCACTTGACCTATTACACTGTGGACTTCATTTATCACAAATTGCAAGAAGAAGATATCGTCTTTATCACACCAAAAAATTCTTCTCATTACTAGCGCAAAAACAGGTGATCCTAAATCTTATCAAATAACTATATAGAAAAAATCTTGGATTTCTATGTAAGATATCGGCTCGTACTTGTACGTATGGTACAAAGACCATACGTACTACGTACATACTCATTCTCACACATGATTCTTGTGGTGCCCAAGAGCATGAGATTGCAAATATTGCTAACATGCTCATTGACTCGCAATGTGCTGGATCATATGGGTTTTTCCACGTACAAAGTCGAGGGTTCTTGCGGCTTCTTCTTTGGCACATTTGGTAAGCAATTTGTGAGCAAGGACTCAGAATTTACATGTCGCTCCCTTTGCTCAAAGTATGTCAGGGAGTGTCGGATTAATCTAAAGGGACACCAAACGACATTTGCTGCGCACCTATTCAGGCTGCTGACAATTTCTCAAATTCGCCTCCCTTTCAAAAACCTGGATTTAGAATATTATATCGGTCCTTTTAGAAATTAAGTCAGGCGTAAGAAGGGCATCAATTTATTCTTTACCATGTGTCTGTCGATATGTGCACACGTTGGCCAGAGGACAATACCTGCTTCAAGAGCATCTATAAACTGGATGAGTATCGCAGAGCGCTCTTAGGTCTGAAAATTTTCCTCGCTTGGGTTTTTTCCGGAGAAATATTGTGGATGTACCATTGGATATCAACTGATATCAGACAATATGTCACATGGTAATGTACTCTGCTACGCTTATAAAAAAGGTCTATCAAGCAGTATTCTATCACCCTAATGTCTAATGGGTTGGTCAGAACGTTTATCATAGGACTCTAACAAACACTTTACTGGAGTCATAAATAATGTGGTGATCATACACTCAAGGACTTGGGGGACCAGTGATCTTACCTCGGCTTCTCTTTGCGTATAGTGAGGTACCCCCATGTATATACATACGGGCCCCCGCCTTTCTCCTTTTGACTTGGAAACTTGTTTTGGCGACGTCAACCGCAGCGGCCCTATGTCTTTTACTTCACGATCTAATCACTGCGTAATATTAGCGTATTTGTGAGAACTTCAGTTGTTATGAGTACGTACATTGCTCTTAGGCAAAACAAATCTAATTGAGGCATTGCAGACTTGCATACTTCGTCTTCCGAAATTGCTCTAAAGAAAAAGGCCCCACTAGGATAGTTTGCGATTATGTATAGATGATCTAACAGATAAATTAGGTCCAGGTGGACTAAGCTCTCGTTACTACTTCACTTCTTGGTGTGGGAGAACAGACTTCTAATTGCATGGAAAGGTCCATATTGCATTAGTCTCCAAAATTTCTGATGTTCGACTATGTTGTCGATATTGTATGGAAGTGCATAATAATACTTTCCAATTAATATGCTACACGGGGACATTTCATGAAAGACACTAGACTATTTGCAGCCTATTTTCCAGGGTGGCAACGGACAATTTACAAGTACCTCATGGTCATGTTACTCATCGCTGTGTCTGTTTATCACAGGATGAGGAGGAGGACTATACTTTTTCGATGTTACTATCTTCCTCTTTCTATGGTACCACCTTTTTCTCACGGTTTCTCTGGAAAACGTGCACGTTTCTCAAATTCTTTTACGCTTGAGGATACAGCGACCAAGTCCTCTCGATTATTTCGATGTTGGCAAACCATTATTAGGTATGTTCTTACAGACATCCCGGGGACACACAACATGTCATTGATACATGACATATGTGCCTAAAGGTTCATCATCCTAATCAGAGTCAAGACCCTTTCCTAATACCTATCCATTTCCTAAGTCATCCAAGTCGAAAAAAGAAAGAATTTGGATGTGAAATGATTACGTTTGGACTATTACATTGAACATCCACTTCACATAATCTTCAAGCATTACTGGTTATCGTCTGAATGAAGTGTATAATAAAATTGCATTTCGAGCAGATTATCGATATTTTAAAAAAAAAAACAAAAAACATAAAAAAAAAAAAATAAAAAAAAAAACAAAAAAACAAAATTTGAGTACAAAAAAAAAAAAAAAAAAAAAAAAAAAAAAAAAAAAAAAAAAAAAAAAAAAAAAAAAAAAAAAAAAAAAAAAAAAAAAAAAAACAAAAAAAAAAAAAATCAAAAACAAAAAAAAAAAAAAAAAAAAAAAAAAAAATCAACGTTACGAAAGTTCGACCGCTGAAACCTATGCCCTTCTCATTAGAAGAGACTACTCAATAAACCTTGCTAATTCTAGGATTCTTTTCTAAACTACACTCCTAGATCGCGCTGCTCTAAAGGTTTTTGGCAAAGTTCCGCTAGCCTGAAAGTGCACCATAACTCAATTTTATACCGCAGCTTTTTCTTCTTACTAGGGGTTATTACAAATGGGATAATTTCATTTGCCTTTTGGTCTTATAGTAACACCCTGCAACATTTTTCAGTAATGCTTGATGCGTTGCGAATTATCGCATAATCGTACAGATTGTCATAGCATTTATAGAGATGTATTTCTGTCTATTTAAGTGATTACCTGGAAAGGATCACTTATTTGGGGTGTTTCAATACGAATTACCTGTCTACTCTTTCGCGAGTGTTATTAAACTTGACTNCAAAACACTCTAAAGCCTTTATAGGATTTAGTGAGATTTATTTCCTAGGTCATTAAATACGTCGTTGGTGTCTATGGTCCTTTTTTTTTAGATAGAACAGAAGACCACAATGTTTCAAAAATACTTTAATACATTTAGGTCCCTAAGAGAACAAGAACACAAGTAAGGAGTCTATTAGGTTTGATCCAATTTCTACGGACGATTCATTACGAATCTGTCCTCCATTTTATGGCACCGCTCTTTCTACTTTATGAAGGAAGGGTTTTTTAAGAAAGGGTCGCCTAATTGATCGCTGGTTTCCTAATGAATGTCAATCCTCATTGGACCAGTTAAGTTTTTAAGCCCCTCCTATGACCTATTTTCATCTCCACCTTTTTTATGGTTACCTTACTATGAGAAATGACTTTTCTTTTCTTGTTCTTACGGAAGTTTTAAAAGTGACGCCTCGTCAACGGGCATGGGGGCAGCACTAATGCAGGAGTTTTTTGATACTCTGTTCCCGGTGATGTATATCTTTAGGAAATNTAAATGCTGAGAAACTAGCGAGATAGAGAGAGAGAGAGAGTGTGTTGTGTCGTTGTGTTAGCTATTTGTAGTTGTATGTAGTGTTTGTGTAGTGAGACTAGGGAAGTTGTGTGATCGTGAGATGTGTGTCATGGCACTGGATGTCGGGGAGTGAAGTTTTAAAAGATTTCTATCTAGTGCGCACATTTTCATGTTGTTTGTGTGAAGTTGCTCTGGTTTTGTGTGACCCCGGACCCGTAAAGGCTTACTTACTATTCATCTCAGAAGAGACGTGAGAGATGTGTGAAGTTGGTATGTCAACGGAGGGCACGTCTGGCGCACATCTGTCGTTATGCACAATCGCTCGCACGCAGCAGATAATCAAAATCTGGAGCATTTCATTCTCGGTTATGACGTATCCGTGGTTCGGCTAAACGTATGACGGAGCCATTTCTGTCCCAGATGCCCACACGATTCCACATGATTTTCTGTCATATATATATTTCATGATATACAGTCACCACATGTTATTAATGGTCAATGTTAGTTCGAATTGCTTTTTTTGTTCTCACTTTTTTGGAGGGGGGTAATTTATTAACAAACTTGTTCCCATGTAATTATGCTTAAGATAGCTTAGTTAGTGACTATACGGGCCAAATAGATCACATCGGCCACACCTTTAAATAAATTATTTTCAGGATTGTAATTGAGAGATTTACCGTTGTCTTTTAGATTTGTGTTATTGAATATTTTCGCAGCACATCATTGACGATGCGAGATTGTGTTCCATTTGGGGTAATTCTGAGTTTATCAAAGTCCGGGTCCTTAGATTGTGGGGAGCGGATGTTGGCCACATCTTCTTCTATTGAATGTTTTATTGTCAAACGAGATCATATACACATGTATTATTTTTAGTTATGATGCATTACTTATGTAATAAACATAGTTGCGTTACTATTAATACTATAATACACAGCTATTTGCAAAACCAATTTGTATGAATATCATAATATAATATTTGATTTCCATATATATGGTAGATGAATAATTTGACTTTTTATTTATGATGTTGCCAAAGTTGTGGTTTGTGTTGGTGGCACTTCATGGGATATATTAAGCGTATACTTAGATTAATAATTTTCTCTAACGGACCATGGGATTAAGATCTCTCAGTATTTGCCTCCAGTAAGTGTGAAGCTAATTATTGTTTAGGTTCTATCCGCCGCATCAATACGTGGCGTTCGGAGCCCTAGCATTTATTCCACGGCTCCAGGAATTTAAACAAAAACACCAACTGTTTACATTTTTTTATTATCCCGGGAGGGGTGCCCGGTTACTGATACTGTTTCCCACTAAATACTTCCTATTATAACCCCCGTCTTTGTCTGATCCGTTTTACGTTAAGTTCTGATCATTATATGCCTAGAAAATGTGCAATAACACACACAACACATTGACCCCTGGTCCCTCCCTCCAGACACCGATCATTTCGATACAAACACTATTTTTCTAAACGTTTTACCCCAAATTCTTGTATCCCTAGACACCTTACAACACAATAATGCCTTGAACTTATGGTGTCACAACCCACACTTAATCCGTTGTCTTCAGTCCCCATAGTGTTGATGAAATGCCCCCCATACTACCTAACACGTTTGTTCAGTGTCCATACCACCCGGTCGCGGCAGGATGTGTCCGACTTTTTCTATCTCGAACAGTCCTTAAATATACGTTTCAATAAACTAGTGAATCCCCCCCGGACTCAGCGAGATAGTCACACATGCGCCAGTATACCATCTGCCAGGGTAGTCGTTAAGATAGATCGCCCAGGTCTGGCGCAGGTAGAGCGTAAGGACCAGTCAAAGCCGCGGCTGGTAGTCAGACCAGCGTAGATAGAGATACATCTTGCGGGACATATCCATATACTTAGAGAGTTAGTTAGCTCACATCGACTATTTACCCGTCGCTATTAATACCACGCCTGCCTGGAGGCAAAAGTTTTCAATGATAGCATAAACCGAAAACCAGGTCATACCATACTTGGTATCGATAACTTTCGGACTTTCATTCTAGAGGTTACGTTCATTTTGTCGCCTTTTTGCTCGCCTGGTGTGAAATTCAAAACTGGACGGAGGTACTTTGACTAAGGATTATAGTCACCGGTATCTCTTCATAACATGACCTACTAGTTATATATATCTATGGGTCGCTCTAGGTACACCAACAAGGACTATTGTCTGTGTTTCCAGGAATTCGTTCTATATCAGAGATCAACGTCCAAGTTCTACAAAGATGGTTAGACTTAGGAAAAAAGAAACAATAAAGTAGAGCTGATACCTGTAATGCCATGTATGCTAACCTCACGTTGACTCTAGGACAGTAAACGACGCGAATTATTGTATACATCTGATCTGCTAGCATCAGGAAGGAATAATTATTATTGTCTATGAACATTAAGGATCTGCAGCTGACCACGGTTGCAGAAGTTATATGTATTATTTATCAAGCTTCGCTATGATATTTGTTTTCCATACAACTATTGAGTATTGACTTCTACATGACTGTCAGTTAACATGAGTTTGAATGCTGCATTCGTTGTACTATGCCGATGATAACATAAGTATCATGACTGTTTTGTGGCGTGCAATAAATGGTATAAACCTAAAGCGAAGTTACCATTTCTATGACTCTACACGTCATGTTGCCTGTGGTGTACCCTGAACTGTTCTACTGCAACACACACACAGCAACAATCTAAACCAGATAAGACACCCACATCTTGCATTGTAATACCTGGTGTCGATAGAGGTGGTAATTTGACGGCATCCTAATACCACCCGTATCAGGTGGCTAGACAACTTACGTGATAAAAGTATTGTCCGCTGACCTGTCTAATTATCCTGGTATTAATCGATTCACCTGGCGAAACGTAAACAAGTCTAGGGAGTGGTCAGAGCAAACAATGTATGTGCATAAAATATGCCAAATAAAAGGACGATCGGTGAGAAAAATGAAGAAATGAATTGATACTGCCGGAGAGAACGAAAGTTATGAAAAAAGGACACAACTAACTTCATCACAGCCAGTTTGCAGGCAGAACGTTAACAGACGTTCTAATCCATTCTCACCTGGTTCAACCATTTTAGTTAGCGATTTTTTGACCGTAAAACCTACTCCGTGTTCTCTAGTTTTATTAAAGTCTTTCCCTGGCCAATAAAATGTGTAGTCCTTCTCGCTCACCATTGCTGAGCCTGTCAGGCGCGTTTCCTGAAGTACAGCTGTATCCACCTGAAGTCGTTTAAGTTCGTCATTGATTACGGCTGTCTTTCTGACATCGTTTGTGTAGGTTTTCGGATAGTCCTGTCAACATAGTCCGGACGTTCCAGCATTCCAATCTGATTGTTTGTTTCTATTACTTGTTGTTTTGTGATAATTGCTTGGTGCACAATTATCTGTTCACAGTTCGGGTTTGACCCTAATCCCCATGCACCCAATGGGGAATGCAGAAAGTGGCGGGACAACACATAATTGATTGGGGGCTGCCCAGCTTGGAGCGGGCGGTAGCTGTCCAGTGAGATCCTAGAACCTCTCCCACTGTCGGAAGTAGCCCCTGGCGCCATGCCCTAAGCAAATTGGGCAAAATGCTTATAACCGGTAACTGCTACTTCCCGTGTTTTGCCGACACCTATAGGGTGAAGCAGGGCACAGTTATATGGAGATCAAGCTGTTGCTCATGCAGCATGTTTCCCCTCTCCCCGCAGCTGGTAGATCCAAAGGAACGGCAGTAGCCGATACAGTTTGGTACCAGCCACGTCGCAGAAGTTGCCAGAATAATGTCGAATCAACATTAGACTGCCTTAGGGACTCCGACTCCTAATTTTTTCTCAGGGTTTACTCCAGAAGCCTTTCCCATAAATGGATATTCCTGCTAGGCAGCGGTGGTATGAATTCAGAGTTTTACCTTCAGTTCGATAGGCTACCAACAAAGGATCATGAGCCCTATCTGCCCGAAGCTACTGGTTTTAGGATGCCAGTGACTCGCCTTCACCCCTTCTCCCGTCAGTTGAAACAGTTCTGCCGGGCTTAAATTGAGCCACACGTGAAGGCCGGGAGCTGGGCTTGGTTGTCAGAGGCTATTTGAGGCGCGTGCCATAGAGGCATTTATATGTATGTATATATTTATATATATATATATAAAGACCTTATTGGAAAAACCTGACATGTCATAAAAAATGAAATTCCAGAAAATTGAATTTTAAACTGTGAAGCGCTGTGACACAAATAAGGATTGCCTGAATTTATGCTTCACCCGTGTGTTACCGGGGCCCGAAAGGGGAGCAAAGAATAGTAACACTGCACCCTACCACGCATGTCGTAAAAAGCGACTAAGGAGGGTATGGGCATGGGGCTGTTTACCCCATCCCGTAAAAACTTCGCACAGTGGGCTGATCACCTGCTTGCCAACCAATCTGATTACGGAAACAATGATAGATTGTTTGGTCTGTTTTTGTTCCACAAAGACGCCACTAGGCGTGGTGGAAACAGTGATAGATTGATCAATTTGTTGTTGCCCTAAGACGCCACTAGGCGTACTGGCCACATACTGCTTTGCCGGTTGATGGCTAAGGATGGAAGAAGAAGAAGAAGAATTTATGCTTCACTTTCATGAAGATGAATGCGTTTTCAGATATAATTTTATTACATCTTTTTTGGAATGAGTTTAATGTGCTTAGAGTACAAAATCAGTTTTGCTGACAATGTGACACGTCAGGTTTTTTTCAATATATATACATATATCTATATATATATATATATATATATATATATATATATATATATATATATTATATTATATATATATATATATATATATATATATATATATAGTTAGAATTTCTAATTAACCGGTCTACATTATGGAATGCTTGAGACAAATGTGGCCAGTGGGCAAATGGAAGCTAATGAATATATTGTCTTCATTATAAAAACCATTTATCCTCATTATATCATACCCGGGACTGTACAGTGTATTTTTATCCATCAATCAATTTAAAAAAAAAAATTAGGAATATTGTATATGGGGAATAAATGGGAGAAAACGTGTTTTCTTTGCGAACTGGAGAACTGTAAAAATGATCTAGCCATTGTTGTATCCTAACTGAGGATCAGAGACAGTGAAAAGGCAAAGTGCTGCAGAAAAATAGAAACGTATGCTCTAAGAGTAACGACATTCGTTCATTGTCTGACTTAAAACAGTGTAGAAATATATCCTGCGTTGCATACTCTGACAGTGTAGCAGATATTCTTCTATCACTTTTTTAAATGTTAATCTCTATAAGAGGCACCAGTGATCGTCATCATCAGTTCTTATCGTTTTATACGGAACACGGGGTTATGACTGTTGCTCGCCACAGTTTGGTTTACTAGATGGAAAGAAGGATATATCACATTAAAAGGATATTTTGCGGTGATAATCCGTTAGCTGTAAGATATTGTGTAGGATGATAGATTAAACTATTTGATGTCGATTTATGACCTCGGGTCAATTTTAGCCAAAAGTGAAGATGGAATAAGCAGTACTAAGGCGATTTGTCATTACGTCTGACCATTGGAAACGAAGGGTGTGACAACTGCTGCTGCATGTCTGTAGTGAGGACGTGATTTCATTGGTGTTGCCACATTTGTCAGCCATAGAGTAGGAGAGGACATATTTCAAATTTGCATTAAACAGCTTAATTTTGTTTTCTTCTTTAATCCTTAGCCACCGACCATCAAAGCAGTCAGTGGCCATCACGCCTGGTGTCGTCTTGTAGTGCAACAACAAATTGATTCCACTTTGCTCGGTCGGTGGCCATCCTTCGTACAGTGCCCCAACTCTGGTTCATTCTTTGCATCTCAGCCTCCACAGTCTTCCGCCAAGTTGTTTTTGGTCAGCCTCTCTTTCGTTTTCCTTGAGGGGTCCATAGCATAGCTTTTCTTGTGATGGCATCGGGGTCTCTTCTAAGGACATGGCCAACCCAGCTCCAGCGTCTGCCAGCTATGATGGTGTACATGTCCTCTTGCTTGCTCCGAGTAAGCAGATCTTGGTTGGTGATGGTATTCGGCTTAAAGATTCGGAGAATTTTTCTTAGGCATGTTATGTGAAAAGAGGACAATTTCGACATTTCCTTCTCTGTTACTCTCCAGCATTCCGCACCATAGAGAAGCACAGAAAGCACACAGCTCTGATATAATCTTAGTTTTGTGCTTGTGCTGTACTGAGAGGACTTCCAGATGTTGTTTAGACTAAAAATAGCTGTTCTTGCTTTGTTCATTCTGTTGTCTTTGCTTGCTCCGCCGTCTGGTGTTATTATGCATCCTAGGTATGTGAAGGTGTCTGTCTGTTCCAGTTGCTGATTCCTTTACTGATATGGGCTCAGGGTTGTTCACATTGAGCGTCATGACCTCTGTCTTCTTTAGGTTGATGTTCAAGCCCACCTGCTGGCTATACTTATTAAGTACGTATTTCCTTTTTTTCCTGGATGTGTTGATGTGAATGTGCAAGTAGTGCAATGTCATCTGCATATTCCAGATCTTCCAATGTAGAAAATGTAGTCCATCTTATTCCTCTTGGACTGCCCTCTGTTGTCTGGCGCATCACCCAGTCTATGACTGTTAAAAATAGAGTGGTTGATAAGGGGCATCCCTGTCGTACTCCTGTCTTCACCTCAAAGGTTAGGTTACTCTGCCAAACGCTACACGTAAAGTTGGCATAGAGACTTTTTATGATTGACACTATGCAGCTTGGAATTCCATAAGCCCTCAGTATTTTCCATAAACTGTCCCTATGTATACTGTCAAAAGCCTTTTCAAAATCAACTAAATTAATGTACAGCTGTCTTTGCCATTCTGAGCACTGCTCTATAATGTTCCTGAGGGTAAATATATGGTCTACACATCTTGTGTTCTTTCTAAATCCTGCTTGTTCTTTCCTCAGTTTGTGGTCTACTGCTTTTGAAATGCTATGTATAATTATCCTGCCTAGTATTTTGCTTGGAACTGAGAGACGAGTGATTCCTCTCCAATTATTGCAGTCTGCAAGATCTCCCTTCTTGGGTAATTTGACAATTTTTCCTTTGTTCCACTCCGTTGGTGTTGTCCCTTTTTTCCAGACTTGTGGAAATAGTGGTTCTAATAGTTCTGCTGCTAGCTCAGGGTCTGTCTTAAATAACTCTGCATTTAAGTTATCATGGTCAGGAGCTTTTCCATTCTTTAACCCTTTGATTGCTGTGATGATTTCTTATTTTCGTGGAATGTCTGTATTAACATCTAGATCATTTTCAGCCTCAGGAACATTCAATTGTGTATCTGGTGGTTCCTTGTTCAGAGTTTCGCTGAAATGCTCTGCCCATCTTGTTTCCTGTCCCTCTGCTGTCGTGATGAGATTTCCTTGCTTATCTCTTACTAATGTAATCATGTATGCACCTCGTTTTCCGCTGATGATTTTAGTTATTATGTATACTGTGCTTTGTTCATTTCTCAGTGCTGCCTCTTCTGCCTGTCTTGCAAGATCGTCTAGGAAATTCCTTTTGTTGGCTCGAGTTTGGCGTTTAACTTCCTTGTTCAGCTGACTGTACTGTTCGCTATATAGTTGCTTTAACCTGGGGGACTTCGCTTCTGTTTTCTTTCTTTTCATTTCTTTTATAATCGTTATGGTGTTTAATGTTTCTGGTGTTATCCAGTCTTGCTTCTTCCTTTCCTGGAATCCCAAGCATGATTTGCTGCTTTCCTTATATATTGATGAAATGGTGTTGAATTTCTGGTCCATATCATCATTCAATGTCTTTTCCTGACTTTTGGCAAATTGATATCGCTTCTTTATATCAGCCGCAAAAGCTTTTCTGGTAAGGGGGTTGTTGCGTGCATATTTTGACGCACATATTACAAAAATCGATATGGCTATTTAATTTGGAAAAGATATAGACATTCATTCATTTGTGTATGAAAATGCTGTCTATGGGGAAGGCTAGATAATCCATAATTGTTTTACCCTGTTGATTATAGGAGTAATCGTTCTTGATATTAATTCGGCGCATGGATATGACACCCTTGTCCGTACCTATTTCTTAGGGCCAGAAAATAGATTAATTTGCTTATTATGTTTATGGCCTGAATTCATATGTATTACATATTATTAGTACAAGTAGAATCAGTCCTATATTGTATATTTTGGATGGGTAGGCAGGACTATATTCTTGTTACACCGCTCTAGCGGAAGTAGGAGTTGTCTTGTCGAGTCGTGATGAGTTCCGATGTACCGTGACAATGGCGGGTACGCATTTTTCCAGGGCTGGTATATTCTTCAGTAAAAATGATTTACGAAGTAGTTTTTCTTCTATAGGAGATTGTGTCTCTACTAGAGTTGTGTTAGAGACCTTCCTAATGTACGGTACCATGTATGATTCGGACTCCAGGTAATTCCAGTCCCTGTTTTTGATGATCTCAGGTCGGTTAGGCCTAGCTGGAATTTTGTGCTTCGCAACGCTAGGGTCAAGTTTGTATCGACGGAGATGACGGGCTCCATACTGTAATTATGTCTACGTGAGGTAACTAGATTACGGTAGATCTGTATGGAGGAACTTTATGAAATTATGCATCTATATTGCAAAGTAACTTTGGCTTATATATATATATCCCCCTGTGAGCGAGTGAGCGACAACTCAGGAAGGCGGCCATATTACATTCCTGTCATCGTATTTTTTAATCACTGTCCAAAGAACGGGGCATGTATCTTATTATTCGGACAGTGGCAAGGAGATCTCAATTTTGATAGAAACCCCTTATCATGGTTTCACAATATGATAAACTGTGAACATAAAGCAACTTTAGTTACTTACCGATCCGCCTTCACTGACGCGCTTAGTCAGATAGGGGATGCGGCCATTATGTATCATGACATGGGAAACTATTGATGTACTACCTATTATTTATGAATGTGCCATGACATAGGATCTACTATGTATGCCTGCAAATTGATATGTCAACCTACCCATGATTTACTCGTTATGTCCCAGTGTGTGCGTCTCAATAAACTGTGTAAACAAAGATTCCAGCAGTCTGCATTGGTGCCTTGTAGACACAAGTGAATGAGTGTTTAGATTGGTCAGAACACGAACAGTACACCATTCGCGTTAAACACACTCTACACCTCTACCCATATCTACACCATCCTGCGTCGGTTGAAGTGACCAAGTTTAGGGCCTGCTTCCCCTGGAGCCTTAGAGGGAAACTACTGTTTACAGCTGCCTTTGCCTTCCCTAACTTAGGACTAGGGTGAGTTACCCATTTACAGCTGGGTAGACTGGAGCATGCCTGATCTCAACAACTATGTACACATCTTTACAGATTGACACTTTACAGTGTGTGGACAAGAAACTTTACAATGGTGAGCCAGATCCCTGGGTCCAGCCTACGCAGTCTTGTGTTGAGAATCACATTTTACAGTTGCAAGAACATTTGTTTGACCACATCAACACCAGTAGGACAGCTATACAATCAATGTCAGCTTGACCTGTTCTGACAAGTGTAGCAATATCTGGGACAGCACTTGTTGACATTTGGCACAGTACAGTCAGTGTTCTAAACCAGTGATTGTTTATCCTGCTGTAATAGAAGAGCATTGTTGAACATAAAGTACAAATTTCATCGGTGGATCTTCTAATGTGCTCAAAAAAATGGACAGTGTAATAGTTAGAAAGCAAATCTATTACTCAATAAAGTGGTAGTCTAATTTATTAAATCTGAGCATACTTTGCAACACATTCTATCCACAACACATATATTATATTATATATGCATTTATGTTTCACATGTATTTATGTTTACATGTTATTTGTTATGTATTAAATTAGTTTATGTTCTGTGTGACTAGTACAAGGTATGCCGAGTGACATTGGTCTGGTACTAGTATTCTATAGGTACACATTTTCTTAATTGGAAATTTGTTAGCAACAATTTGCTGCTATTTCTGTTAGTTGTGATGAGGTGTTCTTTTCTTCGTTGTTTTTGTTAATAATTTTGTGTTTCTTAGTTTTGTTTGATTTGTTTGCATAATTGTAGGTCTCATCTTTTCTATTTTTGATTTCTTTACACCCTTATGTTTATACACTGTGGCGTTATTTGTCTTGTTATCTTATTGCAGTTATCATCACAGATTCTGTGATCATTTTTTTCATTTCTCCTATTTAATTTAATTTGATCTCTGCAAATGTTTTCAGATTGTCTTTTCTTGTTTGTCCTTTGTAATGTCTTTAGTTGACATATGACATATGAGGTATAGTTGAATACACTTATATTATAGTACAGATCAGTACTTTATGATTATTATTGTTATAAAACAAAGTGTACAAGACCTTTGTAAGGCTTGTCTCCCAAAGTGATTGGAATAAGAAATATTATTTTCCACAGGTACTCAAGTGATCATTGATTACATTAAGTTATACAAGACCTTTGTAAGGCTTGTCTACCAAAGTGATTGGAATAAGAAATATTATTTTCCACAGGTACTCAAGTGATCATTGATTACATTAGGGTATACAAGACCTTTGTAAGGCTTGTCTCCCACAGTATTTGAGATAGACAGTTATTGTTTTCCACAGGTACTCAAATTTTTCACTAAGACTAAGTCTATGGTATAGACTTGTCTCCCATTAAAGTGAAATAAGGTAATTTATTTACTTTTTCAGGTTTCTGATTTAAGAAGACAAAATGTCTACATTAGATTACTTTATAGCACAAGGAAAATCCCTTGATAAGACTGGGAAAGACTTAGAACAATGGGCTGTTGCTCAATATGACAAAGCATTAGCTGCAGAAGAGAAAAAAGCTGCTGCTGCTGCTGAGGAGAGAAAAGCTGCTGCTGAGGAAAAAAAGCTGCGGCTGAGGAGAGAAAACTTCAAATAGAAGAAAAAAAATTAGAAGCTGCTGCTGCTGCTGAAGAGAGGAAAGCTCTAGCTGAAGAAAAAAGATTAGAAAAAGAAGCTGATACTGCTGCTGAACTAAAGAAATTGCAGATGCAAGTGGAGGAAAGGAGATTTGATGCAGAACAGAAGAAATTAGAAGCTGCTGCAGAACAGAAAAGATTAGATAGAGAAGCTGAAGAGAGAAAAGCAATAAGAGAACATGAATTTGAGTTAGAGAAATTAAAATTGACATGTATGAGTAATGTTAATCAGGCATCTGGTGGTAATGGTAAACCCTTTGTGTACAAGGTCAAGGTACCAGCGTTCAACTCTGCCAGTGATGACATAACATTTTGGCTTTCTAGATTTGAACGGGCTTGTCGAGCTCATAATGTTGACAAATCACAGTATGTGAATCAGTTGTCTGAAAATCTAAAAGGGGAGTCTCTGAGTAAGTTATATTTCGTTGAAGAGGCCGACAAGGATAATTATGATGCTGTTAGGGCAGCTTTGATAAAGAGATATCAGCTGTCTGAGGAAGGTTATCGTCTTTTGTTTAAAACAATGAGACCTGAGGTAGGTGTAGAATTCTCAGAATTCATCTCAAAAGCACGAATTACACTTTCACGATGGATTGAATTATCCAAAACAGAGAAAACATTTGATGGTCTTACGGATTTATTGCTAAGAGACAAGGTCATGTCTTCTGTAAATAAATCATTCCTAGAGTTCTTACATGAGCGTAAACCTAGTACATTAAAGCAAATGGAAGAATATTGTGACCAGTATGCCACGGCACACCCTGACATGATTCTTAGTAACTCTAACATTAAAGAGAGTATGCCAGTTGCTTCGGCAACAGAATATAATCAGAATTACTCACACAAATTCCAAGGAGCTAAAAATAAATTTGATAAAAAGGTTAATTGGAATAAGTATCAAAACCAAGATAACCACTCAAATCAGGGTTCTTCTTCGAAGAACTGGAATCGGGCTGATAGTCCTCGACACGCGAGGGGTACCCATAATTTTAGAAATTCTCGGAAAGGGAGTAGCTATAGGAACTACCCAAGTGCTTCATGGAGACAAAAAAACCAATATTACAGGGATACTCAATATAATGAGCATGATGATTATGATCATGAATATTATGATTCAAACCCAAATAGGGGTTATAACAGAGGCAATAATAATTATAGAGACAATTATAACCGAGGTAGATCACAACACAAAAGACATGGTAAATCTTATTACCAGGCTAACTCTGCACAACAGGAGTTCCACGACACCGATAATCAGAATAATGATAAAAAAGACTCCAATAGTGTAGCAAATTCCGCTTTCGATTTTGCTAGAGCATCTGAGTGTTCGCAATGCAAAACATTATTCGATCCAACCACAGTTTCTACTTTAAGCTGCGGTCACCCGCTTCCCGCTCTCCATGCGTCAATCGCGCATAATGGAAGGGGTGCTCTTGTCTTTAATAGGGGCCTAATAGATGGTACTCCGGTATCAATTCTTTTCGATTCGGGGTGCACTACCATTGGAGTGAGGCAATCACTCGTAAATCCTTCTCGAGCTACAGGCAATATAGTCAAATGTGTAACATTTGGTGGCACATTGGAGAAGTACTCCACTGCCATTATCAATATTGCTACGCCTTTCTTTACAGGAGAGGTGCAAGCATGTCTCTTGCCGAATCCGATCGCTGATCTTATCATCGGTCGCATTCATGGAGTGAAAGAATGCACTCCACAGCAAATTTCTAATTGGGAAAATGTTAATATGCAATCTGCTAATGCAGTAATCACTAGGGCTCAAGCTCTTAATATGCCACAATCTTCACATTCTGAAGATAATGATGCGCAGATCCAAGATGATCCCTTGGAGATTTCCCATGATTCCTTTATAAAACAGCAGGAAGATGATCCTACTCTAAAGAAATTCTTTACTCTGGCAACAAAAGGTGATCCGAATAAGGATACAAATCGTAAATCTTGGATTACGATGAAGAATGGCGTACTTGTACGTATGGTACAAGACTCCGCTAAGTCCATTCATTCTCAAATCCTTGTGCCTAAAAATATGAGAGTTAAAATCTTACAGCACGCTCATGATTCGCAGTGTGCTGGACATATGGGTTTTTCCCGTACTAAAGCTAGAGTTCTTCAATCTTTCTTTTGGCCTGCTGTGAATAAGGACATACGAATCTATTGTCGATCTTGTAAAGTATGTCAAGAGATTAAATCCAGAGGTCCACGCCATGATGCACCTATTCAGGCTGCAGACATTCCCATTCGACCATTTCAAAAAATGGCGATAGACATCATTGGTCCATTTAAGATAAAGTCTGCTAGAGGACACCAATTTATTTTGACGTGTGTTGATATGTGCACACGTTGGCCGGAGGCTGTTCCTCTAAAGAGCATAACTACTGCTGATGTCGCAGATGCTCTTTGGTTAATATTTTCTCGTCTGGGATTTCCAGCAGAAATATTATCCGACCATGGTACCCAACTCATATCGGATACCATGTCTCAAGTAATGTCGACTCTTAAGATAGAGAGATCGCTGAGTAGTATTTATCATCCTATGTCCAATGGGATGGTGGAACGTTTGAATAGAACTCTGAAAAACCTACTAGGTAAGATAACAGAAGATCATCCTCAGGATTGGGATAGGGTTTTACCCGCGGCTCTCTTTGCATATAGAGAGGTCGCCAACGAACATACAGGATTTTCTCCCTTTGAACTTGTCTTTGGCGCGAAACCGCGAGGTCCTATGTCCTTACTTCATGATCTTATAACTGCTGATAATATTGTCGATGACACAAAATCCTCTTATGAATATGTCATCGCACTTAGACACAAGATTATTGAAGCATGCAAATTGGCAACTGCTTCTTCTGAATTTGCGAAACAGAAGGCAAGGGAATTTGCCAATAAAAAGAGATGTTTGCGACAACTTTGTCCAGGTGACAAAGCATTTGTCTTGCTACCTTGTAGGGAAAATAGACTTCTTATTTCTTGGAAAGGTCCGTACGATATAATATCAAAAGTTTCCGATGTTGACTATATCGTCGATATTGACGGGAAGCGTAAAACCTTCCACATCAACATGCTCACGGAATTCCATGAACGTCCTGATTATTTACAACCTGTTTTCCAGGCAACGGACGATTTTCCAGTCCAACATGGACAGTACTCATCTCTGTCAGTAATACAGGATGAGGAAACGAGTTTCTCGGATGTAAATTTACCTTTTCCAATGATTCCTCTTCACTCTAATGAATCATGGAAAGATGTTGCAATTTCTCCAGAATTATCTCCAGGAGAGCAGAAACAAGTTTCTACTATGTTAGAACAATTTCAGGATGTCCTTACTGACATTCCTGGTCAAACTGATGTCATTCAACATGACATTATTCTTACTGACCATAGTCCTATAAGAGTCAGACCGTATCCTATCCCGATACATTTTCAAGCACAGGTAGAGAAAGAGTTGGATGAGATGATAGAGTTAAAAATTATTGAACCATCCACATCAGCATATTCTTCGCCGATGGTTATTGTACGAAAAAAAGACAATAACATACGTCTTTGCGTGGATTATCGCAAATTGAATCAAGTGACTAAATTTGATGCTGAACCTATGCCTTTACTAGAAGAGCTACTTACGAGACTATCGAATTCTCATTTCTTTACTAAACTCGATTTGTCTAAGGGATATTGGCAAGTTCCATTATCCGAACACGCCAAACCGTTTACTGCTTTTTCGACGCCTAGGGGTCTATTCCAATGGAATTTCATGCCTTTCGGTCTTATGAACGCCCCTGCAACATTCGTACGCATGATGCGTCGAATCCTATCTCATCGCTCAGATGTCATTGCGTATCTTGATGACATCTGTCTTTTCAGTGATACTTGGAACGATCACTATAATGGGATAAATGAACTATTGTCTATCTTACGCGAGCATAACCTGACAGCGAAACCATCGAAAGCATGTATTGGTTTTAGCGAAATATCTTTCTTAGGACACCGTGTTGGTCATGGGTTCCTAAAAACAGAAGACCATAATACAAGTAAGATACTTAACATTTCTATTCCTAAGACTAAAAAGCAAGTGAGAAGTCTCTTAGGTCTAATACAATTTTATGGACGATTCATTCCGAATCTGTCCTCCATTATGTCACCTCTTTCTTCCTTGCTAAAGAAAGGGTCTCCTAATGTAGTCCATTGGACTCAAGAATGTCAATCCTCTTTGGATAAGGTTAAAACTATGTTTTCTACTTCACCTATCCTAGTATTGCCTTCTAAGGATAAGACATTTATTCTTCGTAGTGACGCTTCATCCACCGGGATTGGAGCAGCACTAATGCAAGAGTACTCTGGAACTCTGCATCCTGTGATGTATATTTCTCGGAAATTAAATGCCGCAGAGAAGAATTACTCGGTCCTAGACCGTGAATTATTGGCTATGGTTTGGTCAATCCTTAAACTGCAAAGATTTCTTCTTGGCGCGCATTTCATTGTGGAAACTGACCAGAAAGCTCTTACGGCTATTCAGAGTAAAAATCTGAAGAGCGCGAGATCAACGCGATACGCGATTGCTCTGCAGCCATTTCATTTTTCGGTGCGAGCTATCCGTGGGTCAGAAAATGTGATGGCAGATATTTTGTCTAGATGCCCACATGATTCATAACTGTTATACAACTTTGATACAGTTGTTCCTATGTTGAAATGTGTACACATATGTAATATCATATATTGATTGTAACACTACTTAGCGGTTCATTGATATTTATTCACCGCTGATCTTTCAATGTTTTTTCGTCTTTGATGATCATGATGTTAAGATATCTTAGATGAAATTTATGTATAAACTAATGTACAAATTGTGTCATTGCTAATATTGTAGTATGCGTTGGTGACACCTCTCTGGAAATATTTATACTTAGAGAAGTACTTTCTCTAAGGTCATAAAACTTATGCTTATCATCTGCGCATTGTTATTGGTGCGTTGTGAGCCTATTGTATGTTGCTCCTAGATGTATTTCCAAAAAAAAAAGTACCATTTTTTTTCCCGAGGGGTGTGGTAATCTGTTGCGTGCATATTTTGACGCACATATTACAAAAATCGATATGGCTATTTAATTTGGAAAAGATATAGACATTCATTCATTTGTGTATGAAAATGCTGTCTATGGGGAAGGCTAGATAATCCATAATTGTTTTACCCTGTTGATTATAGGAGTAATCGTTCTTGATATTAATTCGGCGCATGGATATGACACCCTTGTCCGTACCTATTTCTTAGGGCCAGAAAATAGATTAATTTGCTTATTATGTTTATGGCCTGAATTCATATGTATTACATATTATTAGTACAAGTAGAATCAGTCCTATATTGTATATTTTGGATGGGTAGGCAGGACTATATTCTTGTTACACCGCTCTAGCGGAAGTAGGAGTTGTCTTGTCGAGTCGTGATGAGTTCCGATGTACCGTGACAATGGCGGGTACGCATTTTTCCAGGGCTGGTATATTCTTCAGTAAAAATGATTTACGAAGTAGTTTTTCTTCTATAGGAGATTGTGTCTCTACTAGAGTTGTGTTAGAGACCTTCCTAATGTACGGTACCATGTATGATTCGGACTCCAGGTAATTCCAGTCCCTGTTTTTGATGATCTCAGGTCGGTTAGGCCTAGCTGGAATTTTGTGCTTCGCAACGCTAGGGTCAAGTTTGTATCGACGGAGATGACGGGCTCCATACTGTAATTATGTCTACGTGAGGTAACTAGATTACGGTAGATCTGTATGGAGGAACTTTATGAAATTATGCATCTATATTGCAAAGTAACTTTGGCTTATATATATATATCCCCCTGTGAGCGAGTGAGCGACAACTCAGGAAGGCGGCCATATTACATTCCTGTCATCGTATTTTTGAATCACTGTCCAAAGAACGGGGCATGTATCTTATTATTCGGACAGTGGCAAGGAGATCTCAATTTTGATAGAAACCCCTTATCATGGTTTCACAATATGATAAACTGTGAACATAAAGCAACTTTAGTTACTTACCGATCCGCCTTCACTGACGCGCTTAGTCAGATAGGGGATGCGGCCATTATGTATCATGACATGGGAAACTATTGATGTACTACCTATTATTTATGAATGTGCCATGACATAGGATCTACTATGTATGCCTGCAAATTGATATGTCAACCTACCCATGATTTACTCGTTATGTCCCAGTGTGTGCGTCTCAATAAACTGTGTAAACAAAGATTCCAGCAGTCTGCATTGGTGCCTTGTAGACACAAGTGAATGAGTGTTTAGATTGGTCAGAACACGAACAGTACACCATTCGCGTTAAACACACTCTACACCTCTACCCATATCTACACCATCCTGCGTCGGTTGAAGTGACCAAGTTTAGGGCCTGCTTCCCCTGGAGCCTTAGAGGGAAACTACTGTTTACAGCTGCCTTTGCCTTCCCTAACTTAGGACTAGGGTGAGTTACCCATTTACAGCTGGGTAGACTGGAGCATGCCTGATCTCAACAACTATGTACACATCTTTACAGATTGACACTTTACAGTGTGTGTGAAAGAAACTTTACAGGGGTCCTTCAATTAGCTGATGTAAAACCTTTTCTGTGTAGATACAGTTGATCCAGCCGTTCTGAGTTTCACTTTCAGTTTTGCTACTACTAAATGGTGATCACTTCCCACATCCGCACCTCTTCTTACCTTCACATCTTGTAATGCATGTCTCTATCTACCGTTAATCATAATGTGGTCTATCTGGTTTCTATCCCGACCATTTGGTGATTCCCATGTTAATTTCTGAATTTCTTTGAGTAGGAAAAGTGTTCCTCCAATGACCAGGCTGTTAATGCTACAGAAACTTATTAATTTATCCCCATCTTCGTTTGCTGTTCCGCTGCCGCATTTTCCCATTACTCTTTCATTATATGTATTGTGTGTTTCAACTTTCGCGTTGAGGTCTCCCATTACTATAATAAGATCATATCTAGGTGTGTCTTCCATTTCTTTCTGCAGTTGTTGATAGAATTCCTCCTTGACCTCATCATCGCTATCATTCTTTGGTGCGTAGCATTGTATTATTGTAGTGTTGATGAATCTCCCTCTCAATCTTACTCTTATCACTCTGTTGTTGATGGGTTTCCATTCCAGTAATGTCCTTTCTATTCCTTTCTGTAGAATAATGGCTACACCTTCATTGTGCTGTCCATCCTCTCTTCCAGAATGAAGTACTGTTTCTCCTGTTGCTGTTTTAACTTTTCCTGCCCCTGTCCATCTGCTCTCGCTTATCCCTAGAATGAGTAATCTGTAGTTTCTCATTTCTGCTGTGACCTTTTTTAGTTTACCCGTCTCGTTCATTGTCCTGACATTCCAAAATCCTATTCTTGTTTCACGTTTTGCGGTCAGGACGTCCGTTCTCGTGTCAGTGGCTTCCTTTCGGCTTTCACCACTGACAGTCATACGAGCCTCAAACTCCGGATGTCCGTCCCGCAGCAAAGTTTGTTCATTTGTTGTCGATCCGTAACTTCATTTCTTTTTACATAGTCAGGGGTGTCATTCCTATGCTAAAACCCCCAACCTGGAGGACCAGGGTGTCTGCTTTAGTCTGACCCTTGCCCGCGCAAACCTGTCCAACTTGGTAGAACCTTCCAGGGGTAAAACCCCAGCTGGCATAGCTCTGGGGTAATCAGGGTACGCAACTCGCCATACCTCGACAAGGTATTGACACCGGTGATGGCAGAATTTTGTTTTCTCAGGAGAGTTATCTACTGGCCTGAGGGAGACGAAGGCAAATCAAGCGTTGTTTATCCCGGCAGGGACATCTTGATTGCTCTTTCTTCTTTGTCTATGTTGCTTCCCAAGTAGGTAAAGCTGTACACTTCTTCAATCGTCTTGTCACTGATCTTTACTGGATCTGTTATCATTTTCCTATGGAGCCCCCACTGCAGCTGGTCCCCTTGCAGAAAGCCTGCACCAAATATTCACATACTCCAGCAGTGATAGTTTATGTGGCAATTTGCTCTTCGTGATGAGATTGTCAGTTCCATGCACAACCTCATATTAGTTGCCTTTTACGACATGCCTGAGGGAGCAGTATTTCTATTGTTTAGTTGTCTCTTGATACAGCTCCGTGATTTTTACATTTATGGGATATGTTTGCCTATTCTTTATTTTCATTTCGTTTGTTTTATTTACATCGATGTGTAGTCCTGTTTTTACTGCTTCTAATTGTTAATTTGTTTGTCTTTACCAGTATATATTTGTTGCTACGAGCGTAATTGTTTAGAAAACATAGATCATTAGTAAACTCAAAATTTTCCAGTAATTTGTCTAATGCCGATAGTTTTCTTCATGTCTTTGTTTGTCTCATCACTTAATCCATGACCTAAAGGAAGATCATTAGTGACAGCAGTCATTGTTGTCTGGCCCCCACGGGCTATTCGCTTTTCTGGGAAATTTTATTTTTGGCCTTATGATAGAAGTTTTAAATAAATTATATATATATATATATATATATATATATATATATATATATATATATATATATATATATATATATATATATATATATATATATCAGGGTATTGTACGACGAATATAAAGGTTGGCAGTCCCATAGCAGATACTGCAGTAGGGGAGTGAAGTGTTAGAGACTTTACTATACTAGATCTAGCTTAGAGAGGTGGTGTGACCATATGTCAAGAGCAGGGTCAGATACCCATTTCTCTGTTTCTCATATGTAGGACATCTTGGAAGCAGATGTTCAGCAGTCATTTTATCGGTGCCACAGTCACACTCATCGGTAGTTCCTGTCTTTAGCTTGTTGTATGATGAATCTGAGTGTAGCAATAGAGACCGCAGTCAGCGACTCATAGCTTGACTGCCTGCGTCAGGACCAGCGAACCAGAGCTGGTCAAGACCGCACTCCACCTCCACGTGGTGGTCCTGGAAACAGTCTGCAGCTGTGCAGGCTGGCTGAGCGAGTGTGGATCGAAATGGGAAGGCAAACCCGGTCCTAAAAAATGCCGTGCAGAAGTCGGATGTGTCGACCGAAAGGTGCAGATATCACAGCTACGTTGTAAACAGACACAACGCAACCACCGTCCTTTTCAGGGCGAACGAAGAAGAAGAAGAAGAAGAAGATCTATACAAAATCTTTCTTTTCGAAATCCAGCTTGTTCCTCCTTGAGTATTCTATCTTTGGCCTCTTTAATTAGTATCCCTCAGGTCAGAATGTTTTCTGTCACTGTTGGATGTTATACCTCGCAAGGCGCTGAATATAGTTATGTTAAATCTCTTATGCAGTTTAATAATGTTCATTTCCTTCCAGCTCATGGATAAAACATCTTGTTTTCAGATTGTTAAAGAGGTGGTACAACCTCTCTGCGGTGGCTGGAATATCAATTTTAGTTGCTTCTGAAGGATTCCATCCAGTCCTCCAGCCTTCCTCTTTTACTTATACTGTACAACCTTTTACATTCTTGCTTCATCTCTGGGTTTTGTTTGTTTGGTGGATTTGTTTTTATATACAGAGGTTTATTAGCAGGTTTTATTATGGTTTGTTAAGTGGAAAGACTCTTGTTTCGAATGTCTTTTTAAAATGTTACCTACCTCTTCTCTGCCGGTTCCATGACAGTAGGAGCTCCCTCCCTAGTTGGGTCTGTAACAGTTCTCAAGTAACGATAGGTTTTGGTTTCCCCACTGAATGTCATCCCAAGTAGACATTTTTTGTTTCTTCTGTCTGCAGTTTGAAGCATGTCAGCTGAATATTGTAATATGATAATATTTTTGTATATAAAAACTGCTTAGAACTGGAAATTATTGTACGAAGGGACAACAGTCTTGACAACTAGCATTTAATGATGTAATTTATTATCATGGTTAATGCCTAAGAATGACGTTTGTTTAAGAGAAATGAGGACAACAGATCAGAGCTGTCAAAACTTCAACTGTTAGTAAGGTTGACAGTGGTCGCTGCTGTGACTTGAAAGAACTTAAAAGATCCACTTGTTTTTTTTTTTTTGTTTTTTTTTTTTGCGTCTTTATTTTTTTTCCTTCCAGCTGTTATAATTCATGTTATGTTGAAAGGTGGTGCAATTTGATGCCCACAGTTTTCCTTAGTTAACCCAATTCAATCTCGCTCTTGTTGATCAACTAAACAATCACTTTAAGTAAATTACCTCCGCATTCTGCTCCCATGTACAGGAAACTTTGACCTAATTGAGTTGACTAGGTATGCTACAATTCAATAACTTGTCAAAACCTCTGAAATTTCCCGCAATTACTTTATACATTGTGTCATTTAGTGTAACACGCATCACTTCCCTTTCAAATATCATGACAGTCATAATCCAATTCCTGTTACATGCGTTACATGGCACAATATTGGTAATCAGCCATGGATTTGCGTCATGTGGATAAGTTTTGGAAAAATAATATTTACTGCACCTATTTTGGAAACATTTAGCCAGAAACGTCCGTTAACTGCGGCACAGCAAATGTTAATGCACATAAATATGAGCAATAATTTGTGAAATTTTTCTTCAAAGACAGGTTGTCACACACACTTTTCATAATCTTAACCCTTATTCTGAATAGTCCCCTTCGACGAAGTTGGATAAGCAGCCGATCAAAACAAGATAATGTCGGCGAGTGACGTCAGAAATGTCCGTCCCAATTGTTCCTAAGGTCTTCTTTCGTGCTATTTAAGTATATTTTAAATTGATTTTTGTATGGGTAGGGTAAGGGAGCTTGTTTCTTGACATTCGTGGCAATATAGGTCTTGGTCCTTTGTCGAATTTCAACGATATACCGAGTTAAAATAAGGATATCATGCCACAGCACCGAACGCCATGCAGTCTAAAGGTAATGTGCAGCGTGTAGCTTTAGTTTAATTTCCTGTCTCAATGTTTTCGGAATGAGAGTGACCCCCCCCCCCCCAACCCCCCACCCCCTTTTAAAAAGTATTAAGCTTTGTTCCACTGTAAGCGTGTCGTAGATATCGAAATAAAGCATAAGTTCAACTGGAATATTATATTTTCTTTAAACGAAATATGATGGCTCTCAACTGTCAATGAGTATTAACTTAGAAAGTATCTGTCTTGATTTTTTTCCTTTATCACATCAGACATTTTATGAAACCTTTATAATTTTTGTATCATTCAAGGGAAACAGGCAAACCATCTTCAACGTCCAGTAGATTATGGTTCTGCACTTTTATTGTCACAATTTCTGAAAAGCCAGGGATCACAAAGTTTAGCTGTAGCTAAGGAATAATGGCTTCTAAAACTCGTTTTATCAGTCGAGAGTAGGTTTGTGTCACGTCACACTAGAACTCTTGAAATCGAATTCATACAAGTTCATTTCCATTTTCCACGGCTACTTGAGGTCATTTTTCACTGGCTCTACATCACAGATGCTTAATACACATTGTAATCACAAGTTCGCCTGAGCAAAACCAGCCATCAGAAAAGTATTGACATGATCCTAGTTTCTGCACAGTACTGATAATGGCTTGTCACTCCTGTCTCCACCATGTAGGAACAGCATCTCTAGAAATAAAAAGTGTACGTGACTGCGCGCTTCTATTCTCGTCTTTCTAAGTGGCAGCTGGTACATTTTCAGCAACATTCATAAAGGTAATTCAAAGGTCTTCAAGTAAAAGATTTAATTATTCATATGTCAACAAGTATCTACCAAGTAAAGCAAATCTTAAAAATGAACACCTCGTCACATGTTTCTGCTTTGATCAAAATGGCATTGGAGGCTTTTGTCTAAAGTTCCATCAAGCGTTTCAATACTTTTGCTAGTAAAAAGCGTGACTGAATGAGTGGACTCTGTTGTCGTTGACAACGTTCATGGCGATAGACAACAATTCTCTCATTCCAGCCAGCAGAGCTGGATACCAGTGCATGTCAATACAGAAACCAGGAGTGTGTGACAATGGGCCGTGTGCAACTTCTTTCATAACCAAACAAGCCATACCGGATGTGTTGCCAATACGTTGTCAATCAACACATCATGTACTCCATCTCTTCACATACGCTGACTTCTTCCATTTCACTCAGCCTTTTTCCATTTCACTCAGCCTTTTTCCATTTCACTCAGCCTTTTTCCATTTCACTCAGTTAACAGCAAAACTAGCCTAATTATAACTCAATTGATGTTAACGCGTGACAAAATGGTAACATCATTTACCTTTATACTCTTGTTACATTTCTACACTGTCAAAAGTATCTCGAACTGGCGAGCTGAGCTCCTTCGAAGATTAAAACGAAAAAAGAAATTGGTTTCTGACGTTCATAAAGTAACATTGAGATATAGCCAAAACTTGATTATTAACACAACAATGAAAAATTCTTAACATTTGAAACCAAATGAACGAAATTTACCATGATTACATAATCATCATTTTCTGTGGATGGTAAAGAAAAGGAAATATCGAAATTGTCCTCTTTCCACACAATTTGCCTAGTAAAAATTATCAGAATTATTTCGCCGAATACCAACACCAAACAAGAACTGATTACTAGGAGCAACCAAGAAGACATACACACCATCATAACTGGCAGACGCTGGAGTTGGGTTGGTCATATCCTCAGAAGAGACCCCGATACCATCACAAGAACAGCTATGCTATGGACCCCTGAAGGAAGGCGAAAGAGAGGCTGACCAAAAAACAAGGTGGTGGAGAACTGTGAAGGCCAAGATGCAAAGAATGAACCAGAGCTGGGGCACTGCACGAAGGATGGTCACCTACTGAGCAAAGTGGAAGCAGTTTGTTGCTGCCCTACAAGACGCCACTAGGCGTGATGGCCACTGACTGCTTTGACAGCCAGGGGCTAAGGGTCAAAGAAGGAGATTTTCCTTACGGATCATACAGCCACCACTAAAGCAGGCCTCCATGCAGGAAGCTTGTATCAGACGTTCCTGCAGCGGTGGTTTCTGTGGCAATATGTTTTAGATTATGAGGTTGCCAGTCCCATGCACAACCTCATGTAAGTCGCCTGGTATGACATGCCTGAGAGTTTTACGATGATTTGCCAGCCTGATATTTTTACATGACAATAAAGAGGTGAAATGTGCACACTCAGCAAAATAATCAAACTCGCATAGCAATACTAACACTACTGTCCTGAACTGCAAAGTCAAGACTTGTACATTTGACAGTTTAGGCAAGCATTCACATATAGAAGCATACAGTTTGAGGCAACAATAAGAACATTCACATATAGAAGCATACAGTTTAAGCCAACAATAAGAACATTCACAGATAGAAGCATCCAGTTTCAGGCAGCAATAAGAACATTCATATATAGAAGCAAACAGTTTGAGGCAACAATAAGAACATTCACAGATAGAAGAATACAGTTTGAGGCAACAAAAAGAACATTCACAGACAGAAGCATACAGTTTGAGGCAACAAAAAGAACATTCACAGACAGAAGCATACAGTTTGAGGCAACAATAAGAACATTCACATACAGAAGCAAACAGTTTTAGGCAACAATAAGAACATTCACAGACAGAAGCAAACAGTTTGAGCCAACATTAAGAACATTCACAGATAGAAGCATATAGTTTGAGGCAACAATAAGAACATTCACAGATAGAAGTATACAGTTTGAGCCAACAATAAGAACATTCACAGATAGAAGCATACAGTTTGAGGCAACAAACAGAACATTCACAGATAGAAGTGTGACAGCGCCATCTTGTCATCACAAATGTCTCCGTGGTTCACTGCCTGATTACCACAAAATCTTCAAGAAGATATATTGCTAGGCCACAATAAAGCCTAAAAATTAGTTGTGGTGTATATTTGTGTTTTCGCTCTAGAAATAGCTGTGGATTATATTTGTGTTTTCGCTCCTTTAAGAGCATTGCATCGCGTATTATTTGAGTAACCAAATTAATACGCGCCGCGGACTAAGTTGAGTAATTTGCCCTAGCGGCTTATATAAAGAAGTGCCAGGCCAGCAGAGATCTCTGGCACTTCTTTATATAAGCCGCTAGGGCAAATTGCTCAACTTAGTCCGCGGCGCGTATTAATTGGGTCACTCAAATAATACGCGATGGAATGCTTTCAGAGATCTCTTCACTATCCAGAATAGACCTCGAAGAACACATGCCTACATCCCGCCAGTGATGCAGTGTTCAAAGTGCCAGGGATTCTCTCACACAAAGAACACGTGCAGAAAAGAGACGGCCTGTAGATACTGTGCGGGCAGCCACGAATACAAAGACTGCCCCAAGGCAAAAAAAGACAGCGACTACAAAGCGCCAAACAACAATAGAAAATGTACCAACTGCCTCGGAAAGCACGGAGCACGATACCGCGGGTGTCCCGAATACCAACAAACAAGGCAAATAATCACAGTTGCCATTGGAAAGGGGGTATCGTACCAAGAGGCAAAAAACACACTGAAGGCAAGTACCCTAGGTAATAGGCGCCAAGACAGCCTAACAGAACAGGTCAGACGGCTCACGACTGAAGTGAGAGATTTGAAACAACAACTGCGAAAGGAGAGAGAAAACCGCCAGCCACACAAAAACAGAACCTCAACTGACAGATGTGAAGAAATCCATGACAGCTCGGAAAGCGCGAAACAACAACAATTCATAAACGACATGAAAATAATACACCAAGACATGAAAAGAATTCAGCAGCAGGTAGAAGAAGATGTCAGGAAGCTGATAGAACTGAAAGATGGAAACGAACAAATACTGAAAAGAATAGAGGCAGAAAGAATGACCATTGAAGAAATTACATCAAACACAAAAGACACTAAAACGAACTACCAATCAGACGAAGAAGTCATCGAGGAAACACTTGAAAAACTTCTACCAGCAATAATAGAAAAAACGCTTTCCCAGATACAGAAGAAGAGGAAGACACAAGAAACAGAAACGAGGAAAGCAAAAACACACACAACCACACAAGACAGATAGGGAGGCAGGAAATGAACACGCCACGACAGACAAGCAACGAAGAGGAAACCAGACAACCAGCTAGTGGTCCTTTTTAAGACCAGTCCTTTTCAGGACTAACAGACGACTAGCACCGAAGAACCTAACACACAATATACCCCAATTATAACCAAATTTCAGGTTGAACAGGGTATTACAGCAACATAGTAGACGAAAACAACAACAACAACAACAGCAGAGATCTCTCTCTCTCTTCGCCAGTCGCCCCAAAGAAACCAGAAAACAAGAGTCGATCTACAGTATAGATGCCTTGAACACATGAGTTTGATTTCAAAGCAAATTAGCATTAGTGTTCTATAATTCTTGTGATGAAATTACAGTGATGCAACGTTAAAATTCCTCCATTTATAAAGATAACAGGTAAAATAACATGTAGGGATAAAATTATAGGTAAGGTACGCTGATACATTCTCGCCCATGCCTGCGTTTTCTAGCGCCATTGAAACTAACTAGTTATACATGCAGACTAAAACGAACTATCTTTTTAAACGGGGTGAAAACGGAGATAAGAGGAAAAAAATTGTGACGGTCTTAACACGTGTTTGAACCTAAAGTCTAGAAGACGCAATTTGTAGTTTTTTTTTTTTTTTTAAAGAAAAAAATTACGCCACTAGTTGACACAATGTAAAGAAATGGACAAAAAAAAGACCTTAGCTCTTGTTAGAAACAGACGTATCTTGGACGTTTTACTGTAATTAGTTGTTTTAGTTTGAATATAGCGGCAAACGCCGTGAACTAGGGCACAAAAACAAATTTCAAAACGAACCATGAAAAAAGTAGTTTTTTTCTTAATAATAAGTTTAGGAGAATAAAAACTAGCTAGTTTGATAGCCCATCTTTAGCAGAGAAATAATATGCTTTTAATTACACAGACGGACAGATAACACGGAAGATATTGACGAAAGACTGTATTGTTCAATACAGACTAGCCAACAGTTATTTGTGCATATTTTCACTAAAGTTACATTTTGACGCGTCATTGAGCGAAACGCATAAACCCAAACTGCAGGTGGACTAGGGGCACGGTAGGAGGATAGTAGCTAAAAATAACTTAGAATAGAATCTTAGAAGTAGGGGGAGACAAAAAATTTGTGTAGTTTTTTCTTGTAGTTTTAGCGGAAGGTTTTATATGTGTGAGATGATAATGCTAGAGTAGAAATAGTATTCTCTCCAGAATGTGTGAGGTCCCAGTGACAGAGAAGTACACTGGTATCACTCGATAGTCACGGCTGTGAAAGTATCTGGACTGAAAATATTCAGAGAACAGTCAGACCTTACTGCGCCACCTCCGCTATGTGACCACCTGTGATATAATAAAAATTCAACCAAACTCAGTATCAACTATATTGAATGAATAAAGCTGGTGAATACAATTTATATCCTCTTTATTTACATCTATCTAATTGTGGTGATTGTGTGTGACTGGTGATACAAAAGTTATATTTATACAAAACCAAATTGGCGAATTCAATTACAGTTTTTGCAAGTTAAACTAAAATGTCATTTCTTTAGACTCTTCCAATTAGTTGGGTAATAGACTTCTTCACTGTCTTATTCACTTTATAACTTTCACTAGTTTATCACGCAAATTGTCATCACAAAACTCTGCTTGACAATTATCACTTCTTGGGTGCACGATTGTCACAAATATCACTCATCTGTTAGGTTAATCAGTGTTCATATGAGATGTACAGCTTCAGTAGGTCTTGCTTCTACCAATCCAGACACTGCCGGGGCGATTCGCATTGATCATCGAGCAATTCTTGATCATTGACCTCTGACTTTTGGTTGACAAGTATGAACCTGCAGATAATTGTAGGATATGTGGCTATTTGTGGATACCAATTACCACATTCCTATTGTAGGTGAGATGAATTTGTTTTCAGATGTATGCGTGAAAATGCATGATTATGGATCAGTGACAAGACAGGTGTCTACTGTGGAACATTTTATAAAATCAAATAATACAAAATAATATGTACACACATATATGGTATGAGGTTATAGTATCCCCCTGCCTGACACGTTAGCTCTGTAAAGTGCAGTAACTTGATGACAGAATGAATAAGCCCTGATAATGATTGTGCTAGCCCTGATACGGACTCAGTCATGGTGGCTATATTTCGGGTTCCAATCTTCAACAATCATATCAAGTAATAAATTAATATACATGATACTTTCATAACATATAGATTAAACAAATCCTGAAATAAAGTTGTAATTACTGTATTATTTTACATAGTAACTTTACATACCCTCGCAGGATCTAATTAAGATCAGTAAAGACTGGCTTTAGTGGAGTAACAGAACTGCCTGGCTGCAAATAACAAGATATTGGCCGTGACACGTTTCTCTCTCTCCAGCCGTTGTCCTTCTGTCTTGCCTCGCTGTACAAGTGAATTTGAAATCATTTACGTCCGCCCTTATATATGCAGCTACCGGACGTACAGGAAACAAGGCTCGCAACTCCAGCAAACTTCCCAAAAAAGTTGTAACTTCGGGGGGTTTGTGCTAGAGGTGTTTCAAACCTTGGTCTCGTGCATTTCACCTAACCCAGTTCAAGCCTTTGGAGTTATATATTTCCGTTCTCCATGAGTTGACCTTTATATCCATATGTTGTTTTCCCATATCTGTCGTGTTAACGATTTTATATTGAATTATAAATAGGAAAAACACAGCATTTCTCAATGCACGGACACTATTCTTGCGAAATTCTTCACAACTACTTACTCCCTTCTGATTTCCTTGTACCTATACATAAATGAAGATATTCCCGTCAAAAGGAGACCATACTCATCCTTGTCTGTCATTCCGTTCTCCTTCCCGATGTCTAATTCTAACCATGATTTCGGACGATTTATTCTTCCTTATACACTCGCCGAAGTCATTCTATCTGACCGTGGGAAACCCCTTCTCTGATTGGCTGCCCTAGATACACACAGGAAAATACCCCTGCATTCCTTTGTTCAGGTCAGCACACTGGTGTCCCACTTTTCGGTCTTCAAACATTTAACTAGGCAATGCGTAACATGCGACAGAGCCTCCCTCTCTTTTAAGCTGTAGATTTCTACAGCTAACAACTGTAAGCTTTGCCGTAGTTAATGTTCTTCTTACTCTCGTTCTATCTCAGTTGGGTGTCGACTAAGAAAATCTGCTCCTACATTTTGTTTTCATGGATATAGATTTATCCTTCGCTATCTCTCTTTTCCCAGTTCGGCTTTTCATCCAGGCCCTTACCGCTGGTGAAATGGGGTCGGTAGGTTTCCCTTGAAGTTTACCGCCCTCTTTTCGTTGATAGTTGGTTGCGGTTTTCCCTCGCAAATTCGTAGGTGTTTGATTTTGGCTACGTGATTTGTTCTTTTCTTCCAGTGCATGGGTTTCAGACTGCAATTCAACCTGTGTGGGATGTTTCTTTTCCCCTCCAGTGCAAATCTCGGGAGTACCCATGATGGCTGGTTTGCTTGTAGACTTTTGAAGACTCTTCCGCCGACTTTCTGAATCTACATGAGTGCACTCTGGACAGGAATTTACATACCGATTGATGTCTTCTGTAATACCTGGCCAGTAGTACTGGGTGGCTATTCTTTGTTTTGTGGCACCATTACCCAGGTGTTCACTCAAAGATATTATGTGCCCCCAGCCTATAACCTTATTTCTATAGGTGGATGGTACAACAATTTGACCATGACTTTTCGTCCCTCTGCCAGCTTTCCTGTGCAAGAGTCCATGTTCCATATAGAAATGTCCTTTGATTGGATTGTTATGTGTTTTTGACAGTTTGCTAAAACAAGGCTTCAATGTGCTGTCTGCTACTTGAGCCTTTTTCATCTCAATCAAATCAAATTTTAATTTGGTGTCCCTCTCTATGTTCCTGGAGTCAGACTTGGTCTGGATTTCTGCCATAACCATAGGTTTCACCGGGTTTCCCAAGAAAACATATCTACGCCCCAACATCAGGGGGTAAAAGGGATCATCTAACACTGCTGCATTTATCTCCCCTTCCACATAGCGACAACTGACATGAATCTTTGCTATGGGTAAAGTGAGGGGTAATGCTCCTTTTAGTGGCCCTTGAATATCTACTGTTTCTGTGGTGATTTGTTCAGGGCGCACCAGAGATGCACACACGACTGCATCATAGGACAAACCTGTGTCATACATTCCTGTGACTTGTTTGCCATTCACAGTCACTATCTCCTGTGTAGGTGGGTGATGGAGGCTATTCTGACTCACTGTCAGTTCCTTCCTATCCGAAGTCCTCACCTGTAGACATGCAGAATGATGAAGAGGTTTTTTCCTTCCACAATTATCAGTGTTGTGGTTGTTCATTTTGCAGAACTTACACCATTTTTCTTCCCTTCGTGAGGGTTTATTGTTATATCCTGGAGGGTTCTTGTCTTTGTAGTTATATCTTTGGTTGTTCTTGGTTGTATTGTCCTTTTGTTCAAACTCGTTTTGGTTTTGTGGTGACTTGAAACTATCTCCCTGCTTCCTCTTATTTCCTTGAGTCAGGGGGTGAGCCAGTTTGTGACTTTCTGCATAGATGATTATTTCATCTAATCTCTCTCTTTTATGTTCTACTAGGAATGTCTTCGTCTCAGGAGACATGGACTCCAGGAGTTGTTCTATCAACATCATCTCCTTGATCCCTTCAAAATCCTGATTGAAGTTTCCTAACTGACACCACCTCAGCAAGTAACTTTCCAACCTTGCTGAGAACTGCTGATATGTTTCTCCTGTCTGGAGCATAGCAGTTCTAAATCGCCTTCTATAAGCTTCTGCGTTTTGTTCGTAACGCAACAACAATGCTTGTTTCAAGGCTTCATAGTTTTCATGATCTTCTTTTTGCATCTTCAAGTAGACATTATAAGATACTCCTCTCAATCCCTGTGACAACTTCAAATTCCACTTTTCTTTTTCTAGGCCATAAGTAGTGGCCAATCGTTCATATCTGTCAAGGTAATCCTCTATTCCCTCTTCTTTCTCCACAAATGGGTCCAAGTGGAAGTTCATAGCTCCATTGGAGGTGCTTTGGCTGGCGCTGGTATCCGAATGAGATGACCTACTACCATTAGTAGTAGCCACTGCCTGTATTTCAAGCTCTTTTAATCTCAGTTCATGGTCTCTATCAGCTTGTAGCTTCCTTTCCTCAGCTGTTAATCTTCTTTCTTCAGCCTCCAATTTCTTGGCTTGAGCCTCAACTTCCAACAGCAGCCTCTTTTCTTCAGCTTCCATTCTTTTGGCTTCTCTCTCAGCTTCTAGTCTTTTGGCTTCTCTCTCAGCTTCTGCTTGCAGCTTCCTTTCCTCTCTATCCATATGTTTGTCCACTTCAGTTGTGACATACTGGACGAGAGCATCACCTGTCAAGTCCAGCTCTTTTCCCATTTGCATGATCGCAGTTCTGAACTTCACTAAGTCAGCCATTATATTAAGTTAAGTAGGGTATGAAAACTTACCTAAACTTACTTAAAATAATTATCAAATGGACAACACAATTAATCGTGCAACCTTGTGATAGTCAATATTTACTAAGTACTCTAAGGTACTGTTACTGAGAAAAAAATCTTGTTCTAGAATTTCCCAAAAAAATTTTTTTTTTTTTTTTTTTTTTCTATTGGTGGCCCAAGATAGACTAAAGATAGATGTATTAGATAGAGGATGGCTCAGGATATACGAGAATATCCCGCGGACGAGCCCCCACTGTAGCGGAAGGTTTTATATGTGTGAGATGATAATGCTAGAGTAGAAATAGTATTCTCTCCAGAATGTGTGAGGTCCCAGTGACAGAGAAGTACACTGGTATCACTCGATAGTCACGGCTGTGAAAGTATCTGGACTGAAAATATTCAGAGAACAGTCAGACCTTACTGCGCCACCTCCGCTATGTGACCACCTGTGATATAATAAAAATTCAACCAAACTCAGTATCAACTATATTGAATGAATAAAGCTGGTGAATACAATTTATATCCTCTTTATTTACATCTATCTAATTGTGGTGATTGTGTGTGACTGGTGATACAAAAGTTATATTTATACAAAACCAAATTGGCGAATTCAATTACAGTTTTTGCAAGTTAAACTAAAATGTCATTTCTTTAGACTCTTCCAATTAGTTGGGTAATAGACTTCTTCACTGTCTTATTCACTTTATAACTTTCACTAGTTTATCACGCAAATTGTCATCACAAAACTCTGCTTGACAATTATCACTTCTTGGGTGCACGATTGTCACAAATATCACTCATCTGTTAGGTTAATCAGTGTTCATATGAGATGTACAGCTTCAGTAGGTCTTGCTTCTACCAATCCAGACACTGCCGGGGCGATTCGCATTGATCATCGAGCAATTCTTGATCATTGACCTCTGACTTTTGGTTGACAAGTATGAACCTGCAGATAATTGTAGGATATGTGGCTATTTGTGGATACCAATTACCACATTCCTATTGTAGGTGAGATGAATTTGTTTTCAGATGTATGCGTGAAAATGCATGATTATGGATCAGTGACAAGACAGGTGTCTACTGTGGAACATTTTATAAAATCAAATAATACAAAATAATATGTACACACATATATGGTATGAGGTTATAGTATCCCCCTGCCTGACACGTTAGCTCTGTAAAGTGCAGTAACTTGATGACAGAATGAATAAGCCCTGATAATGATTGTGCTAGCCCTGATACGGACTCAGTCATGGTGGCTATATTTCGGGTTCCAATCTTCAACAATCATATCAAGTAATAAATTAATATACATGATACTTTCATAACATATAGATTAAACAAATCCTGAAATAAAGTTGTAATTACTGTATTATTTTACATAGTAACTTTACATACCCTCGCAGGATCTAATTAAGATCAGTAAAGACTGGCTTTAGTGGAGTAACAGAACTGCCTGGCTGCAAATAACAAGATATTGGCCGTGACACGTTTCTCTCTCTCCAGCCGTTGTCCTTCTGTCTTGCCTCGCTGTACAAGTGAATTTGAAATCATTTACGTCCGCCCTTATATATGCAGCTACCGGACGTACAGGAAACAAGGCTCGCAACTCCAGCAAACTTCCCAAAAAAGTTGTAACTTCGGGGGGTTTGTGCTAGAGGTGTTTCAAACCTTGGTCTCGTGCATTTCACCTAACCCAGTTCAAGCCTTTGGAGTTATATATTTCCGTTCTCCATGAGTTGACCTTTATATCCATATGTTGTTTTCCCATATCTGTCGTGTTAACGATTTTATATTGAATTATAAATAGGAAAAACACAGCATTTCTCAATGCACGGACACTATTCTTGCGAAATTCTTCACAACTACTTACTCCCTTCTGATTTCCTTGTACCTATACATAAATGAAGATATTCCCGTCAAAAGGAGACCATACTCATCCTTGTCTGTCATTCCGTTCTCCTTCCCGATGTCTAATTCTAACCATGATTTCGGACGATTTATTCTTCCTTATACACTCGCCGAAGTCATTCTATCTGACCGTGGGAAACCCCTTCTCTGATTGGCTGCCCTAGATACACACAGGAAAATACCCCTGCATTCCTTTGTTCAGGTCAGCACACTGGTGTCCCACTTTTCGGTCTTCAAACATTTAACTAGGCAATGCGTAACATGCGACAGTAGTCTCGTCCAAAAACAAGTGTAATTTTGGGAAAAGCCAAGTTGGGACGGACGGACCGACAGACAAATACTACACACTAGACAGAGACTGGACCGAAATTGGACATTTGTAGTTTGAATATTTGAAAAGTAGAGGGGAAGTCCGCCGATTGGACAGAAGATTTAATATTGTAGAAAAAACTCTAGAAGCAATTGCCATTTTGTATAAGACTGTCCATTGACACAGTACGTTAATGCTAGAGGTGTGATTTCCAGGAAATATTAAATATTATCAGTGGGACGCCAGAATCTAGCCAGCAGCTCAGCTGAGTTTTGCTAATACTACATAACTGTGTTCTCAATTCTGAATTGTGGTAAGGGGAAAAATTCATTAATCTTTTATTTAATATTTAATATTTTGAGTGATTGATACTGCCATGTCCTGAAAAAGGATTACGACAAGTGATTGCTTACTCTAGGTCCCCAGCAGCAGTCCAGGGCCTAGATGCAAAACCACTAATATAGGAAAACATATCTAAGGCTATGGAAGACAGATCTATATTTGAAATCAGTGGGAACATATCACCCACCTTATTTGATGGAAGAGGAAACTATTGAACATATTTTGGATGCAATACAGTCATGGAAAACTGGTGCTATGTGATACCACCTGGGTGAGATGTGCTAAGTTGGTCAGAGAGATCTGACCCAATCTTTGGTAATTTTGTTTTGCTTTATTGTGTATAAAAATTGGTGCAGTAAGCAGTGTGTTGACACATGGCACAAATTTTGGTTTCAGATGCTTTGTAGAAGTCCAAGTATGGATGCCTCAGAAGCCTACCATTTCACTCTAGCTACTGTGAGGAGTGGGCCACTGGAATTCTGTACTGCTTCGTCACAGGCCAGTTAAGTTGAATACCTGGCCTGCTGGAGATTCATCATACTAACTACAATAAAAGAAATAAATAAAACTTTGTTGTATAAAACTATACCCATTCAATATTCCAAAGACACTGAATATTATAATACAGAGATTGGGCATGATGACACCACCCGACTAGACATCCAGGGCTAGTTTTCCAAAGACACTGTAGTTCGTGTTGATATTAACCAATGTAACAACATACATATGTACGAAAATTTCATTTTGATTATTCAATATATATATGCACTTTTATTGATAAATACATATTGTTTCATACGTCCTGACCAGAAGAACATTTGGTTCAGGACTAAATAAATTTAAAAGATTGTCAAATTTAACTTTTAAAAACCAGTGTTATTTGATTTGATCATAGAGATTATTATTCTTATTAGACTTAGTATTTACATGTGTGTGTCTGTGTATTTTATTACCTACACATCACAATTCATTACCCTAGACATTAAACGTAGCTAACATACATATTAGTAGAATAAGTCTGTTTGAGGTCGTAAGTGGTAGCAGAAAAACCTTCTGTACTCACATAAACTTTTATCTTCAGGAGCCTTCACAGCTGACCTCATCCAGTACACTAGGTAACATAGCAACCACACAATAACATCAAAAACCACTACAATTCTGAAATTATATTCAGCGTGAGTCTGTTCTAATGTTTAATGAAATAGATAAATAGATGGTGTTTCCAAAGGAGATTTCTTTTAGGACATATTTAGTTATGAAATGATAGATGAGTGAAAATATGTGTGGATAGATTTTAATAGTGTTAAGTCCAAATCACAGCTGTAAGAGTTTAGTAGCAATTATTTCATTCATCAGACCGGGCAAGAAAGGCAAATATAGTAGAAAACTATTAGATACATGGAACTGGACAGAGCTGTTATCATGGACTGGAATTTAGATAATATTAACTGTTATCAAGATGGCAGCCACGTGTTCATAAAAAGCATCATGCAATGTATATAAAGGCGGCGCGTCATTATGCATGTGTATAAAGAAGGCGCCAGCAAGTCTGCGTTACACGCTTAGTTATCACGCATTGTAAGCCTATAATGTTACGCTATTTTATATTGGGTGAATTGACACGTGGGTGAAAGCAGGTTAATGTAATTTTCTTCAGTAATGGAAGAGATAGTTTAGGTTAAAGTGTATTTCACGATTATTGATTATTCTACTGTATATCTTTAGTGGGTTACTTTGAGTGAGGTGAGAATAGTCATTTAGATTTATGGTGAGCGCAATGCCACTCCTTTGTGAGTAAGGCACTTGGAGACAGAGGTGTTTCTCTGTTTGCTCCTTGCGGAGCATGGAAACACCAATACAGCTGGTGTCCATCACAAGCCCACAAGAAGCATTTTTATGCTATTGCAGTAGTTGTTTCGGTAACGATGTGTTTCATGTGATGAGTTCCCAATCTCATCAGGGGTCATATACGACACACTTGTGGCCAGGCGCACCAGTCGTCACTGACGACATGTTCAGAGTGCAGGAACGAATACTGATGTGGATCGGTTGAGAGGTAGTAGCTTATTCTCATTATTGAGAGTATTTGTTGTACATATAGTTGAATATTATTTTATGTCCATTTTATTATTATCTAATTATGGTTATGTGTAGAATGGTTTGTGAGAGCATGTGGGCTCACTTGGAGATATGTATCTCTCTTCTCCGCTCCTGAGAGAGCATGGGGCCACCAGTGTGGTTTGCCTCCGCATGAAGCATTCAGATGCTCTTGCAGTAGTGGTTTCGGTAGCAACCGATGTTACACGGTGAGATTACCAGCCTCATGCACAACACAATACTAGTATCGCTAGACGACATGCATGTGTGTGTGCATGTGTGCATGATAGTTGAATGTTTCACGCAGTGTGGAAGAAGGACAGTGTGACAGGTGAGAGCATGGTGTTTCTGATTATTTATCTATTATGATTTTAACTAGCCCGTGCTTTGTTTGCGTTTCAGGATTAGCACTGGCTGGGTGTTTTGTTTGTTGGTTTATTTGTTTAATGTTTGCTTCAGTGTGCTCTTTGTCACTGAATGGGTTGTATAAATAAATACAGCCCCTGCCTTAGAATCAAGAGTTTTATTGTTGATCGGGTCGGTTGCGAGTGTGCAAGAGAGTGATCACATATCACAATAGCATCATCATCATCTCGCCCACCCTATCACAGAAGCATACAGTTTGAGGCAACAAAAAGAACATTGACAACTCAGATTTCAGCTTTGAATAGTTCCACGTGCTAAAGTAGAACCTTTATTGCGCATGACAAACAGGGTTGAATGGAATAATAGATGTCATCTTCATCATCCTCTTCATTGTCTTTGGTGCTCCTTACGCAGTATGAAGCCACCTCTATAGCTAGTCCTTCTGTAAGACGTCTGCACCAGGCATTCACTTGGCTCTTGCAACAGTGGTTTATGTAGCAATTTGCTTTACATGATGAAGTTGTCAGCTTCATTGATAACCTCATATCAGTCGCCTTGTACGACATGCCTGAGGATGCAGTATGCCTGTTCTTTCTTTGTCAGACCTCCCTGTCGTGGAATATTCTAATCCACATATATAAATTAAAAGGTAAATATAAAGCCTAACAAATAAATCTAATAAAGAAAAGAGCAATGGTAAAATAACAGTGCTGTCACAAGGAATGTACTCGAAATCCCCTTTGTTTTATGCTTCGTCTGCAAATTGTAACGCTTTCACGTTGATAGTAAAAGCCTACTATATTATTACCCGCTTTCTTCAATGAAACGTGTGCTGTATTTCTTGGAAAAACATTGAGATACCAAGCTGATCAATGACCTAATTTAAATATTTCATTCATTCCATTTTATACACGGCGTAACTAAAGACAGATGGACTAAAGGATAGAGAGAAGGGAGAGGCATAAAGCCGAACACGTGCAACACAAAACACGCGTCGCGCGATACACAATTACTACTATCACGCGTGTAAGGCCACATGCACTAACTTTTTCAGACGGACAGTGATAAATTCACTACCCTTCCCAGAGTTAGGTTTTAAAAAACCTGGGAAACGCTTATTAGAAAAGATAACATTATATGGGTTTACGTTTGAAAACATTACAGTACCCAGACAGCACATCTTCGAAACAGGAGGTAGAAGAAATTGCATATTTTGAACGCAGCCACTTAGCTCTATTAAATATATATATTTGGGTTCCTTAGGGTTTGCTGACAAAGAATATGTACGGCGTTATGCAAATAGTCTAGGAATTAACAAGTTATAGCCAAAATAAAATGATGGTGCTGTCAGACAACACCCAAAATCAGAATCGCTCAGTGGTAGATTTTTTTTACACCACCATTGTACGGGAAATGGGCCACAAGTTACATTTGAACTGATTGGCTGGAATGATATGTAAGGCTAAACACGATTAGTCGGGCTATAAATACTATCTTTGGTTGTTAGGGGAGACGTAGGAAGTTAAAATTTTTTCAAATACTTGTCGAAACGTGGCTCCATTGGCTAGACTCGCTGATATACTCACTTAGGAGCGTTAGTTCGAGACCACTAGTCAAATAAGCTTGATAAAGCAACAGTGCGTTGAAGCCAGCTCATATTTTTGCTAAATAAAAGCCTGGAACATAAGCAGATGGGAATTTGTGCCAGTAGTTGTGCCAGAATTCATTGCTAATCAACGTATCTGTGTTTGTTTCCATGAATTGTGGTAAGCTTGAAACATTCAGTATCTTTTAATGAAAATTGAATGTGAATTGTTAATTTATGCCTGTATATATGTGTAGTTCAGTAGCAAACATGATGTAAAGCCTATAATGCTCCCGCCTGAACAGAAGGTGTCGGAGGAAAGTAAAACTGCATGGAATGGCCAAACAGTACACTGACACCTAGATTATTGATTAGACAGAAATAATGCTGGAAGTGCAGAGGCGTGGTAACCATTAAGGAGGTAAATACTGGTATAAAGTATTTCAGATGAAGCTGACAGTTGGCCTAACGCTCTGAACTCAATGTTTGTGATGTATTGTGCTCAGTGTAAAAAGAGAGTATAAATTAGTTATGAAGTAGAAGGTACATCCTTCTTGTTTTCAGGGACCGTGGTCTTGATGGTATTGAGCAGCACCTGGTCAGAGCTTTGCTGAATCCAGAGTCGGACAGCATACTCCTTGGTCCATTTAGCTATCAGTGAGGTGTCTCCAGAGCCCAGGGGAGAAATCGAGCAGAGGAGTCTTTTCCTGCCGCCATCACGCAAGATAAGCTGATGTGGCCAGCTGAGCTCAAAATTATGTACCCCCATCTTAAAATGACATTGTAAAAATAACATTAAGAGGGGAATTAAATTGTTTTAATATCAGGAACTGAGAACATCTCCAATACTAGTTCCAATAAAGACAAACTATTGAAGTCATGATGACAAATACCAACAGAGCTTGAACAAAACAAAACCAGTATTACCTCATATTACTACTACACAACTGACACACATAGGATACTTTTAATAATATATGTCACTACAATATTCATATTGATAAATTCTGTACATATAACTTGTAATTAAAATTGATTGTGATTCCTGGTTCCTTTTGTATTTGAATCAGGACACATATTCATTCATGACAGCAATGAATACATATTGTTATTTGAAAAGTTATCAGTGACTCCTTTAAGATATCCTTTAGAGTGTTATATGTATGTGAGTGTCACAGTGTTGTCAAGTGTGGTGGAATAAATTAAATTGTTTATCTGTCTGTTGTTGTTATGACTTACACTTCATCATACACATACCCTAGACATATAACGTAGTCATCACACTATTCCAGAATAATTCTGACTGAGATATACATATGTGGCAGCAAGTAAGGTTATATATAATACACTACTCTTATTAGATATATATACCTTCACAGCTGATCTCAGTCAGTACACTAAGTCCCCTATAAATATTTATAACATCCCACTTCACCACATATATTGGGGTCTCGCTCTTGGGATTTTGAATCTTTCCCTATTAAAAATATTGGGGGTAATTCACTTCAGGGAATATAAGAATTAAAAGGTATCCTTGGGTGGAATTAAATAAGGTTGAGCTCACGGTGCCTGTGTTGTCCATTAGATATATATTGATAGACAATGGCGGACCTGGCCAAATTTCGATCTGCTGCTGTTCAGACTGCAAAAGAGTTAGGATTAGATGGGCAAGTTATGGTTGCCTATGTCACTACGGAATGTGACAAATTTATTGAACGCGCAGAAAGAAGGTTTGAAGCCGAAAGAAAGTTAGAGGCTGAAAGGGAAATTAAGAAGTTACAATTTGAGGCTGAGGCTGAGACTAAGAGGTTGCAGATTGAGGCTGAGGCTAAGAAATTGGAGGCAGAAAGAGAAGACAAAAGATTGGCTGCAGAAAGGGAAGAGAAGAAATTAGCTGCAGAAAGGGAAGCAGAAGAAAGAAGATTGACTGCAGAAAGGGAAGAGAAGAAATTAGCTGCAGAAAGGGAAGCAGAAGATAAGAGATTACAAAGGGAACATGAGTTACGACTAAGGGAATTTGAGTTTCAAGGCCATGCTCCTGAAAATGGTGCCAGTCCCTTTGCCTCTGATGCCACTGCTAGCCAAGGAGCCTCAACCTCAGCTATGAATTTTCATTTAGATCATTTTGTTGAGAAAGACGATGATATAGAGAGCTACCTAAATAGGTATGAACTATTAGCTACCACGTATGGGTTAGAGAGAGAAAGGTGGAGCTTAAAGTTATCTCAGGGACTTCGTGGGGCAGCTTATGAAGTTTTTGCAAAAATGAGCAGAGGTGATCAGGAAAATTATGACATGCTAAAGCAGGCTCTTTTGTTAAGATATGAAAAGAATGCAGAATTTTATAGGAAAAAATTTAGGAATGCTAAACTACTGTCAGGTGAAACCTATCACCAGTTCTCTGCACGAATAGAGACATACTTGGAGAAATGGACTTCTCTGGGGAAAACCCAAGATCTTAAGGAAATGGTCCTTATAGAGCAATTAAGAGAGTCCATGGCTCCAGACCTGAGAAAGTTTCTCATGGAACAAGGTGCAGAGAGGCTGGGTGAGTTGCTAAATGTTGCTGAAAGGTATCAAGCAGCTCAAGCAGAGGTAACAGGTAATAAAAAGAAACAAGTGGATAACTTTAGGGCACCACAGAACTTTAATAAATTTGATCCTAGGGATCAAAACAAAGGTAAGCACCAATTTGATAGGCCACGGTATGAAAATAAAAATAAATTCCCACAATTCGATGAAAGGAAATATGATGAAAGAAAATCTTTCAACCAAGGAAAAAGGTGGTGTAAGAATTGTCAGATGGACAATCATGACACTGACCGTTGCAGAAGGAAACCTGTGTATATGGCAACCCTTCAGGTCAGGTCGACCTCAAGACAGGAGGAGGATATTATGTTAGATACCACTCCAGAAGAGATGAGGAAGGCACAGGCTGGGGATAAAACACTCAAGCCTTGTTTCAGAAAATTGTCAACTTGTCATACAACTCCAGGCAAGGGAGATTTTTACATGAAAAACAAGTTGATGTATAGGAAGACTGGAGCTAGATCCAAAGGTCAGGGACAGCTGGTACTTCCTAAAAGATATAGGGCAGACTTAATAAGGAGCCTACATGTGAAACCAGATGGGGACCATGAGAAGATAGGTACCATCATTCAAAAGGTGGCTCACAATTATTATTGGCCCAAAGCAAGATGGGACATTGAGAATTTTGTAGAAAGGTGTAGCATAGCACATGAGGGAACACCCACAAGTGGGAACATGGATCAGGACCTGGACACGCCACGGGGCAAAATTAGGCCTGATAATAAAAAGAAAAATAGATTTGATAAAGTGGACCAAATGGAATGGGAAGCCCCTTTTCACGGACAAGCTTCACTTAACTGTTTTACAATGGCCACTATGCGGAGAGTGCAAAAAGATGTCTTACCCCAGGATAAGCCGAAAATCCCTCAATCGGACTTAAACAAACTGGAGGAAGAGGATGTAGAGAGGAAATCTCTCATCAAGAATTTTAAGTGGGGAGAAAGCCCCAAAAGAAAAATTGGTAGCGGTCGTTTTGTGAATGATAATTCTGGGAGGAAAAATCATCACTATAAAGCTTCGAGTGGAAGAGACCATACCGGTGCATGGACAAATAGGTCCACACAATTAAAGGTCCATATGTAGCTTTGTTAAGAACGTGGACTGATGAAAAGGCAGAGGAAAACATTACATCTTCATACCAATATGTGAATGAGCTGACCACTCGTTTAAAAACTGGCTGGAAACTTGCCAATGAAAATTTGAAACAAGCCAGGAAGAAACATGCTGCCTATTATAACAGGAAGGCGAAAGACAGAAATTTGGCTGTGGGAGAGAAAGTACTGCTTCTTTTGCCCGGGAGTCAGAATAAGTTACAAATTGGATGGCAGGGTCCATATACAGTTCTAGAGAAGGTGTCTAGAACAAATTATAAGATAGATAAGAAGGGGAAAGAAAAAATCTATCATGTGAATCTCCTGAAGAAATATTTGGAAAGAGAACATCAGGAAGAGACACACTTGTTGACCTTGTCCATCGCCATGGAGATGAAAAAGGAACCACTTTCATCATTTGAATATCCATTACACCCCTGTGAGACAGCAGCACAGGTGAAAATCAGTACACATTTAACGAAAACTCAGAAAGAGAGAGTGCAACAGGTTCTAAATAATCATGCAGAGGTGTTAACAGACCGACCAGGGCATACAAACCTATTGGAATATGATATGAAACTGATAGACCCCACACCTGTCTGTATGAAACCATATTCGATTCCGTTTGCTAAGGAGAAAGCTTTGAAGGAAGAGATAGACTATCTGTTGAAGGAAGGAATTATTTCGCACAGTGAATCTTCGTATAGTTCCGGTGTTGTACTCTTAAGGAAGCCCTCTGGAGAACATAGACTCTGTATAGATTACAGGAGACTGAATGCTATTACAGAAGGACAGGTGGATCCATTGCCGGATACAAATCAGCTGTTTGCCAGACTAAATAAAGCTAAATATTTCTCAAAAGTGGATCTGAGTAAAGGATACTATCAGATTCCAGTAAAGCCTGAGGTTAGACCATACCTAGCTTTTAGTACCTCAGAAGGACACTATGAGTTTAATAGATTGCCATTTGGATTGAAGAATGCACCTAGTGTCTTCTCTAGAATGATGAGAAAATTGTTGGATGTAAACATTTCGGAGGAACGTAATGAATCCCTGAGTTGCCTCTTTGATTGAGGATATTCCGAATGTTTCATACAGGATAATAAGAAGATTATGGGATCCACTACGAAAACTCTGCTATCACCAGGTATATGTTATCTCCTCATAACGTACATTTTGAGGGAAATATAATGTTCTCTGGACATGTCATTGCGCAGACTCAGAGAAGAGAAATGGTGAATACGGGTTGCGAAGCAGCATTAAGACAAGCACTCACACTTGCGGCTGTTCAGTAACATAACCGAAATATATTATTGGTTGTAGAAGTCTGAGGCAGATTTCATGAGTAGTGCCTACTCTGAATGGACCCAACTACATAAAACCATGATAGCACCACAGCAGAGTAAAGTCAAGTTGACTTACATTTATCTATGTGTATATAGAATAAAGGACTGACATATAATGTCTGTTTTAAGAGGGGAGGTGTCGTGAAATATTCTAATCCACATATATAAATTATTAGGTAAATATAAAGCCTAACAAATAAATTTAATAAAGAAAAGAGCAATGGTAAAATAACAGTGCTGTCACAGCGAATGTACTCGAAATCCCCCTTGTTTTATGCTTCGTCTGCAAATTGTAACGCTTTCACGTTGATAGTAAAAGCCTACTATATTATTACCCGCTTTCTTCAATGAAACGTGTGCTGTATTTCTTGGAAAAACATTGAGATACCAAGCTGATCAATGACCTAATTTAAATATTTCATTCATTCCATTTTATACACGGCGTAACTAAAGACAGATGGACTAAAGGATAGAGAGAAGGGAGAGGCATAAAGCCGAACACGTGCAACACAAAACACGCGTCGCGCGATACACAATTACTACTATCACGCGTGTAAGGCCACATGCACTAACTTTTTCAGACGGACAGTGATAAATTCACTACCCTTCCCAGAGTTAGGTTTTAAAAAACCTGGTAAACGCTTATTAGAAAAGATAACTTTAGATGGGTTTACGTTTGAAAACATTACAGTACCCAGACAGCACATCTTCGAAACAGGAGGTAGAAGAAATTGCATATTTGAACGCAGCCACTTAGCTCTTTTAAATTTGTATATTTGGGTTCCTTAGGGTTTGCTGACAAAGAATATGTAAAACGTTATGCAAATAGTCTAGGAATTAACAAGTTATAGCCAAAATAAAATGATGGTGCTGTCAGACAACACCCAAAATCAGAATCGCTCAGTGGTAGATTTTTTTACACCACCATTGTACGGGAAATGGGCCACAAGTTACATTTGAACTGATTGGCTGGAATGATATGTAAGGCTAAACACGATTAGTCGGGCTATAAATACTATCTTTGGTTGTTAGGGGAGACGTAGGAAGTTAAAATTTTTTCAAACACTTGTCGAAACGTGGCTCCATTGGCCAGACTCGCTGATATACTCACTTAGGAGCGTTAGTTCGAGACCACTAGTCAAATAAGCTTGATAAAGCAACAGTGCGTTGAAGCCAGCTCATATTTTTGCTAAATAAAAGCCTGGAACATAAGCAGATGGGAATTTGTGCCAGTATTTGTGCCAGAATTCATTGCTAATCAACGTATCTGTGTTTATTTCCATGAATTGTGGTAAGCTTGAAACATTCAGTATCTTTTAATGAAAATTGAATGTGAATTGTTAATTTATGCCTGTATATATGTGTAGTTCAGTAGCAAACATGATGTAAAGCCTATAATGCTCCAGCCTGAACAGAAGGTGTCGGAGGAAAGTAAAACTGCATGGAATGGCCAAACAGTACACTGACACCTAGATTATTGATTAGACAGAAATAATGCTGGAAGTGCAGAGGCGTAGTAACCATTAAGGAGGTAAATACTGGTATAAAGTATTTCAGATGAAGCTGACAGTTGGCCTAACGCTCTGAACTCAATGTTTGTGATGTATTGTGCTCAGTGTAAAAAGAGAGTATAAATTAGTTATGAAGTAGAAGGTACATCCTTCTTGTTTTCAGGGACCGTGGTCTTGATGGTATTGAGCAGCACCTGGTCAGAGCTTTGCTGAATCCAGAGTCGGACAGCATACTCCTTGGTCCATTTAGCTATCAGTGAGGTGTCTCCAGAGCCCAGGGGAGAAATCGAGCAGAGGAGTCTTTTCCTGCCGCCATCACGCAAGATAAGCTGATGTGGCCAGCTGAGCTCAAAATTATGTACCCCCATCTTAAAATGACATTGTAAAAATAACATTAAGAGGGGAATTAAATTGTTTTAATATCAGGAACTGAGAACATCTCCAATACTAGTTCCCATAAAGACAAACTATTGAAGTCATGATGACAAATACCAACAGAGCTTGAACAAAACAAAACCAGTATTACCTCATATTACTACTACACAACTGACACACATAGGATACTTTTAATAATATATGTCACTACAATATTCATATTGATAAATTCTGTACATATAACTTGTAATTAAAATTGATTGTGATTCCTGGTTCCCTTTGTATTTGAATCAGGACACATATTCATTCATAACAGCAATGAATACATATTGTTATTCGAAAAGTTATCAGTGACTCCTTTAAGATATCCTTTAGAGTGTTATATGTATGTGAGTTCACAGTGTTGTCAAGTGTGGTGGAATAAATTAAATTGTTTATCTGTCTGTTGTTGTTATGACTTACACTTCATCATACACATACCCTAGACATACAACGTAGTCATCACACTATTCCAGAATAATTCTGACTGAGGTATACATATGTGGCAGCAAGTAAGGTTATATATAATACACTACTCTTATTAGATATATATACCTTCACAGCTGATCTCAGTCAGTACACTAAGTCCCCTATAAATATTTATAACATCCCACTTCACCACACTCCCTCCTCCCCGCCCTCCTCACCTCCCTCCTCACCTCCCTCCTCCCCTCCCTCCTCCCCAAGAACTACACGGGGCAAGTGATAGACGTGACTGAGCTCAAATAATTTGTGGGATTATGTTTCTCAACTTTGTCTTGATCGAGTTGTTATCACCGCTCATTGTATTACATCTATCTGTTGCCAATCTAGTGAAGCAAGTAAACAACATAAGTCTTGAATATGGATTGGACATTGAGAAAACGAAAACTATGATAATTATTAAAACAGACGATAAGCTAACATTAACGATAAATAGGAAAATCCTGGAATAAGTCAACAGTTTCTAATATCTTGGTCATATTATAATAAAAAATGGCAGATATGACAGAAACCAAGAAGAGAATAGGACTGGCCAAAGCTACATTCAACAACATGAGACAAATACTGACATCTAAACAATTAACTCACAAATTAAAACTGAGAATCATCAAATGCTATATAAATTCTTCATTACTGTAAAGTGTAGAAACATGGACAATGAACAAGCAATTTGAGGAAATAATTGAGGCTGCACAGATGTGGCTATATTGAAGAAAGGGAAGTAAATCAGAAAAAAAAAGAGAAGAAATCAAATAAAGAGGTGCTAGAAAACCTAGGAATGCAAAGATAATTAATTAAGTAGATTAAAATTAGACAGCTACAATATTTTGGCCATGTAAATAGACATGACACCGTACTAAAGACCATAATAAAAGACAGTTGAAGGCAAGAGGAATACAGCGCTATAAGTAGCAAGATAACATCACGAAATGGACATGAAAGAATCTATCAGAGTGCGCTATCAAGACAAGATACAAAAGATGTTGGAGATCAGTGCGGCTGACCTTCGATGTAGAAATAGCAGCTGATGATGATGGTGACAATCCCATGTGTAGTGTAAAGTCTTTCTGTTTCAGAAATTCTTACGAGCACTGAAGATGCTGCCAGCATTTACTAGAACACGTGGCACGATCAAATGTTACACGTGGAACTGTATATAATACTGTAAACAAACATCTTTTGATATCATACAGGTGTTTCTCCACGGTTATATCTGTACCTGCGCCCATAATAAACGAAAATGCCTTGTTCACGATATTCAGTTTAGACTCAGCATACAAAGATTGAGACAAAACAGTTTTAATTCGCACTGTCCATTTAGTTCTGTGAACTGTTATGGGCAGAGTTGACAAAAGGCGGCCCAACACAGAAAGCGGAGGCCAGCAACAGTTGCAGGCTAATTTCTACGTGGAACGAAAATAATGGAATGGGCTAACACGGAGAGTGCCGTCATGATCGGAACGTTCAAAGCTCCTTGATGAAATTAGCATTAGTTTCTTTCCAACGTATCAATCAGTACAACATCCCACATTTTTTATTTATTTTATTTCATTTTATTTTTATGCCATGAATTTTCTGCGCATCGATTCTTTATTTTATTTTGTTTTATTCCAAACGTATTGTCCATTTTAGTATGTCAGTTCTTGAAAAGATATACTGCTTCAAGTTTATCCAGCTGTAAATGAGCACCTGACTCTGCTTTGGAGTTACGGAAGACGAAGGCAGCCAGGAAGGGGACTGGTCACTCCACCTTATAAAGCTAGACCTAGTATAGTGAAGTCTCGAACACTTCACTCCCCAAAGGCAGTATCTGCTATGAAACTACCTTTACATTCAACTAAGGGTTGAAATGGCCACACACTTTGACAGTTCCATTTGACCTTAGCACATCTACGATACGTGCTGCCTAATTACATATCTGAATTGACTTAACAATTCCAGCTTTAGAAAGACTTGCAATGTCTTTGCTTCCTATTTAGCAAAAGGCAGTGAATGTGGTAATTTGGAACTGCATTAGCTTAAATACACAAATGTACGTTGAATGAACAGTATTTCCTTTTCGAATACTTTCTGCAAAGACATCTGGAGATATGTTGAAAAGTTCCCTTACCTGCTGTAAAATTAGATTTACATTGAAAACTTTGTGGCTCAAGCAAGAGAAAAAAAAATTAGCAAAAATACCATGCTAGCAAGCTCAGTCGCAAAGAAAATACCAACAAGCACAACTATCCCACTGTGGAAAATTAGATGCTTTCCTGAGCTCAAATCTGATATTCCAGGCATTGAAAGTAAGACACGCAAAGAAAGTGCATAGCAACCAATTGTATCGACCAAAAATTTCCAGCAACGCTTTGGACATATGCATATACTAATGGTTCAGAAAAAAAGGCAGTTAAAAATGGGAGTGCTGGCATCCTTATAAAATTAAAGAATAGAATCCACTCTGTGGCAATCTACAAATACTACAATAAGTACAAAGCTGAAGCAGAAGCCGTGGAACAGGCAGCGGAAACTCTTATTGAATGCAAAGCACATGCAGAATAACAAATAGTAATTTTTACAGATTATAAGTAAAACAGTTCGATTACAAATAGAATAACTGTGGCCAGAGTTTTGGTGACTACTTTGCAGAACATTAATACAACATCCCTAGACATCATTCAACATACTAGAGCCAGAAGAAGAAGTTCCTTAACATTTACACTGTAGGTGGCAGGTTTAGGTACAAGTGCGTGAAGTAATAGGTTAGAGTTGCAGCGTGCGTCAGACAGATCAGTTTGGTGTATTTCATGGTCTTATTGGTGGTTGACAACAGTGATCCAGGTGGAGCAGCGGAGTGTTGGGGTGTTGGTACCATCTAGCTAGATTGGCCCAGACGGCAAATGGAGTGTCATATGGGAGATAGCTTGGTCAACCTCGGTATTTGGGTGGAAGGAGATCGGTGTTAGGATGTTGTAGATGATAAGAGGTTGATAGGGTGTTTGGTACCTCATGTCATTGGTTTGGACATCTTGTCTTAACCACACTACACAGATGTGCCCAACCAGGGGTGAAAGTCAACGCCTCTGACGTTACCTTACCACGCAGACGTGCACAACAAGGGGTGAATTATTATGTGCAGTGTATCCTGCCGACCTGCGGGGTCCAGTGTACGTTACCTTGAAGACTGCTGTGATCCTTGGAGTATCGAACTGTGAAATAAACTTTTCCCTGTAACATTCGTATAACAGTGCCAAGGGACTTACATGGATTTATCCAACGTATAGACTGGTGATACTAACGGTGCAGCTAAACTTGTAGGAAGTTAGACAGTTCTGTTATTATTGTGGACAGTGCTGTGTTAGTACCGTATAGAACAGTGTAGTCATCGTGGAGAGTAACTGACACTCAGTCTTTCAGAGAAGCTGTTTTCCTGGACTTACATTTTTTCGCTGGAGTTATACTTGTTCCATTCGACGTTTTCAAGTGTGGAGTTTCGTTTGTGACGTTTTCATCACGCATCGCCAGTGCTGAGGATACTTCTTGCTCAGGCGCCGTTGGACCTTCAGTTAAGTCTTTGTTTGTTTTCTTTGTATTATGTATTATATTGATATTTTCTTGTTTTTCCTGAAACTCTAAATTTTCTTGTCTGTCTTTCTATCTGATACTAGCTATCATATAGTCTGATCTGTATAGTAGTGTAGTGCTGTTCCTTTATTTGCTTCTTGGCTTGTTATTGTTTTTCTTTCCTTTTGTTTTGTCTATTTCCCTACGGTCTGTTACTTAGTATATGAATATGTATGTGAATAGGTAGTTAGATTAGATCTTTCCTTGTGTTCTTTAGTATTTGGTGTGGTTAGATTATTTAGTTATTGTGTTATAGAATTAATTTTCCTTATAAATTATTTAGTTTATTTTTCACTGGAGTGAATATAGTGCTTAGTGGGAGAGATAGCTTCCAGCACCTCATTGTTGACTGTAGTTTTTGTTGAGTCTTTGGTGTTATAGTATATTGGTGTATTCAAGGGAGGAAGGGTGGTGAGTCTAATCCATTCTTGGCCTACTTGTGGGAAAAGATTAGATTAGATCGATATCTTTAGAGCTGTGAATAAAGAAGGCACCAAGGAGTCTGAGTTTAACACTCTTTGTTATATTGTGTGAATGGACACGTGGGTGAAAGTAGGTTAATATAATTTTCCCCAGTAAAGGAAAGAGATAGTTTTCGTGTTAAGATCTCCTTTAGGTGATGAATTTAATTCCAGTTTTGTTAAAGTCAAGAATAATTACATTTTATTCTTTAATGTAAGAGTAATTAAGTGTATGTCACGATTATTGATTATTCTACGGTATATCTTTAGTGGGTTACTTTGAGTGAGGTGAGAATAGTCATTTAGATTTCTGGAGAGCGCGAGGCCACTCCTTGGGGCGTAAGGCACGTTGAGACAAGTGTTTCTCTGTTTGCTCCCTGCGGAGCATGGAAACACCAATGCAGCTGGTGTCCATTATAGGCCCACAAGAAGCATTTTTATGCTATTGCAGTGGTTGTTTCGGTAACGGTAAAGATGTGTTTCATGTGATGAGTTCCCAATCTCATCAGGGGTCATATACGACACGCTTGTTGCCAGGCGCACTAGTCGTCACTTACGACATGTTCAGAGTGCAGGAACGAATATTGAGATGGATCAGTTGCGAGGTAGTGGTTTATGCTCATTAAGGAGAGTATTGGTTTTACATATTGTTTAATTCTATTTGATACAGATTTTGTTATGATTTAATTATGGTGATGTGTAGAATGGTTTGTGAGGGTACGTGGGCTCACTTGGAGATATATATTTCTCTTCTCCGCTCCTGAGGAAGCATGGGGCCACCAGTGTGGTTTGCCTCCATATGAAGCATTCAGATGCTCGTGCTGTAGTAGTTTCGGTAGCAATCTGTGTTACATGGTGTTGCACATATTTTTGATGCACAGATTACAAAAATTACGATATGACTAACTGATATGAAAAAAAGAGATTACTTTGGTTTTAGTCAAAGTTAGATCACCCATGATTTAATTTATACTTTTGATTATGTGGATGATCTCCCCTTGAATATTGATTGCGCGGATTAATACCGAATTTATGTAATTTCTTATTTGTTGGGGCCAGAAAATAGATTGATCTTGTTCAATATGTTTATGGTCTTAGTTTATATGTATTACTTGTCTAGTACAAGAAGATTCAGTCTTATATTGTATATCTTTGTATGTTTAGGTCGGACTATATTCTTTGTGCCGAATACTGGGGCAGGTTTTCGTTTCTCGAGACATGCGTAGTGAGTCTCGATAATGCCGCCGAATATGGCTGAGTGTGTTTCTTTGGGCTGGTCCCTTTTCAGGGTTAAAAAGTGATTTGTGCATGTTTTTCCAGGAGAAGTTTGTGTCTCTGCAAGAGTCTATTTGTCAGAGATTCTCCTCGTGCACTTTGTTATTGATTCGGACTCCAGGTAATACCAGACCCTTTCTTTTGATGATATCTACGTGGTTAGGCCTAGATGGAGTCGTATTTTCGAACATCGTTGGTCGTTGATATACCATTGAAGATGACAGGTTTCCCAACAGAGCTGATGTCTACATGTAACAACTTTAGTACTGTGGAACAGTAGGGAAACTCTAGGAAATTATTAATATTCAAACTGTGAATTAACTTTGGCTTATCATTATTCTTCTTATGAGTGAGTGAGCGAAAACTCAGGAAGGCAGCCATCTTGCTTTATTGTCATCGTTATGGATCGCTGTCCTGAGAACAGTATACCAAACTTATTATCGGACAGGGATATGGAGATCTCATTAATATGAAAACCCCTATCGTGGTTTAACTGTATTATATAAATATTTGCTATATGTCGCTGGAGAACTTAGTCAAGAAAAAGGTTCGGCCAGTGAACCCTTTATATGTTTACACACCCACACCCACTGATGCGTTCAGTCAGTTAGGGGATGTGGCAATAGTCTGCCAAAACATGGAATGATTCCTTATATTTTCCATCATATTTGAATGCTGCATGAAAGATGATCTACTGTTCAAATACCTAATGATATATATGTCAACATGTCCCATGACTATGTCCCGTGCTGTCCTGATGTGTGCGTCCATATTAAACGGTGTGAAATGCCCGCTGCAGTTCAAGTCGTCATTGCCTTGCATGAGAGTGTGTGAGAAATCTTATCAAATGGTCTATTACAACGAACTATCACACCATTCGCGTTACTTGACACTCCCACTCAATGTCAACATGACAGGTTGATTTAATGGTGCAGAAGTAATCTAAAGAAGACCTGCTTCGGTGATGACCAGTACACGACTCTACCCATAACAGATACACGTTATCAGTGGTGGCATTTTCCGTCTACTATCACATGGTGAGATTGCCAGCCTCAAGCACAACATCATAGTAGTCTCATTGGACGACATGCATGAGTGTGTATGTGTGTGTGATAGCTGAGTGTGTGCTCTTGCAGTAGTGGTTTCGGTAGCAATCTATGTTACACGGTGAGATTGCCAGCCTCATGCACAACACCATACTAGTATCGCTAGACGACATGCATGTGTGTGTGCATGATAGTTGAATATTCAGTTTCACGCAGTGTGAAAGAAGTTTGACAGGTGAGAGCATGATGTTTCTGATTATTTAACCATGATTTTAACTAGTCGTTGCTTTGTTTGCTTCTTCAGATTAGCAATCGAGCTCAGGCTGGGTGTTTGTTTGGTGTTTGGTTTTGTTCGCTTTGTTATTTGTTTAATGTTTGCTTCGTGTGTTTAAATGTCACTGATAGGGTTGGTAGAAATAAATACAGCCCCTGCTTAAGAATCAGAGTTTTATTGTTGAATCGGGTCGGTTGCGAGTGTGCAAGAGAGTGATCACATACCACAACAGCATCATCATCATCTAGCTGCAGAGAGAATGCAGAAAATGGCTGCTGACAGGAGGGAGAAGGGTAATCAGCTCCCAGGCCCCACACCATTGCGAGTGGGTGAAAGAGTGCACTACACTGACAGGGCCAAAATACAAGACGTGTGGTCCAACGACAAATTCATGGTATCAGCAATTCCAGAAGCTAGCGGTGGTCCTTATGTGATAAGGCCAGCAGGCAACGAAGATCTCAAGATGAGGGTTGCGGAGCACGAACTGAGACGAAGTGAAGAAAAAGATGATTCTCCGGATCTGGTAGATGCTACACTAGGTCTACTTGAGGCACCAGCTTCGACAGATGAGACAAACGAACGAACGAACGAACGAACTTTATTTTCGATGGGTTGAGAATTGGGCGCGCAGGCCCGTCTAACATTCTGCCCTTTCACTCTCATTAATCTTGCATACTATATCCTTTTATTCCCACGTATTACTTTAAGCATTAATTTAAAGGCATGCAACATTATAAAGTTAACATAACAGCATTCATTTACAGTATACAATCATAATAAAAAATGAGTAGCCTAGGTTTTTTTTTAAAATAAACAAGATAGTGACTGAAGAAAAATAATAATAATAAAAATAAAATAATATAAACAAAACAATAAATAAATAAGTTATGTATACCGACACTCACTTATGTGGTCAAAACGTCTAATCTGTAGTATTTTTGAATCTGTCATCAATCCTCAATACAAAAATTACAAAAACACATTCTCGCTTACATCCATACATTCTTGGCGGAAATTGAAATAATAATAATAACACTTTCTTGCGCACTTCTGTAGCAGAAAAAGTCTTTCAGCAGTTTAAAAAAAAAAATTATATCTGCATGTACATCACCCATTTAAGCAAACGGAAACATTCACATCTCTAAAGTACAGTGGTATGCGGGTACATTCTCACATACATTACATTATATAATAGTATTACATGGATATAAAACAAATTATTCCCATTAAAAACGAGCAGAAGAGGAAAAGAAATGTTGACCTATGGATGAGATGTTGACAGGCAAATGATGTTTTTATGGGGGTAGATAATCAGTGTTTAGGAAGTGTTTGAAAAGTGCTTTGTTAAATGAATATTGTGTAGGTAGGCTTTTTAGGTGGTGTGGAAGACTGTTCCATAAGTAGGCTCCAGAGTAGGCTAGACTCTGTTTGAACAGGTCGATCCTAGGTTTGGGCAGACGTAACTGATGTAATTGTAGTCCCTCTCTTCTACTGGTTTGAAACAATGATCGTAGGTACGGCGGAGCATTGTTTGATAGAATTGCGTGAGTCAGCTTGGCTTTGTTGTAGAGAAGACGTTTTTTCGGGGACAGTATTGTGGGTTCTTTTCCTGTCCTTGTGTGTGATATCGTGCGATTATCGGTGATCAGACGTATTGCTCTCTTATGCAGGGAGTGCAGTCTCTTTGAGGTGGAAGCAGGGCAACCATCCCATAGTGTAGAGCAGTAATCTAGATGTGTCTGTATATGTAAGATGTAGAACAATAGTCTAGTGTCTGCGTCTAAGAAGTGTTTTATTTTGGCTAGCTGGTACGTCTTTTGAGCTAAGTGTTTGGTTAAATTCCGTACATGGGAGTTCCACGTTAAGTTCTGGTCAATCGTGATTCCTAGAACTTTGTGTTCTGTTACATGTTCAATTTTTATTGATTCCGCGTGTACCTGTAGCGATCTTTTGGTGCAGTTTAGGACAGGCCCGGGGGAGGACGTGCATGGTCTAACGCCCGAACCAGGCTGGTACGCCCTGCAGCCGATAGAGGGTTCTGCCCCGAGACGATCTGAGAGGTTACAATTAAAGCGCCAGAGGTAGTGATGTTGTCGGGATGACAACAAAATCAGGAGTGAGATATGTGATGGGGCCGTAAAGACACCCCAGCTTCCCCCTTCATGTTCAAGGCATATTTATCGCCCATATATTTTCGATGTGCGCGCAGCACGCTGGGATGTGAAGAGTCTGACTCAGTAGAAGATTTATTACTAGGCCATAACAAAGCCTAAAAATTTGTTATATTTGATAGTTGTGTGTTATATTAAATAGGTGTATGTTTTATTTGTGTTTTCGCTATTTCTAGAGCGATAATCGCTTGTGTTATTTGCGTGGCGCAATTAATACGCGCAGCGCACTAAAGTCGAGTGATTAGCCTAGTGCCTACATAAAGAGATAGCGAGCGACAAACGGGCCTATTTTGCAAAAACCGCCCAGAGAGAACAAACGAAGTTAGACACCAGAGCCAAGCTGTAAATGCCTTGAGCACGTGAGTTAATTTAGAATAGCATTAGTTTTCTATAATTCTGAAATTATATTCAGCGTGAGTCTGTTCCAATGTTTAATGAAATAGATAAATGGATTGATGTGTTTCCAGGACCTGATAATTTAGTCTTGAAATATAATAATAGCCCCTTCAGTCGAAACTGACTATGGGAATGCGCCCCTGAGGTGACAGCCCTCAGCTGCTTATTTTCCTGGTGCTCCTTTCGACGTTTTCTCCTCTCCTCCGCTTGTTGTGTGAGTCTCTTTTCGCTTTTCGCCCAATCTAAGGTGGCGCCGTAAATAGCATCGCCACTTAGTGCGATCGGCAGCTTCATCCTCCCATGTTGCTGGATCCATGTCCAGTGCCCTCATATCTCTCTTGCACACATCTTTGAACCTCAGCTGTGGTCGCCCAACTGTTCTCTTGCCATCTGCTAATTGTCCGTAGAAAATATCTTTTGGGATGCGACCATCTTCCATGCGGCGAACATGGCCAAGCCAGCGAAGCGAGCTTGGGCACAGTTATATGGAGATCAAGCTGTTGCCCATGCAGCATGTTCCCCCTCTCCACACAGCCGGTAGATTCAAAGGAACGGCAGTAGCCGATACAGTTTGGTACCAGCCATGTCGCAGGAGTTGCCAGAATAATGTCGAATCGACATTAGACTGCCTTAGGGACTCCGACTCCGGATTTATCCTCAGGGTTTACTCCCGAAGCCAATTCCACAAATGGATATTCCCGCAAGGCAGCGGTGGTTTGAATTCAGAGTTCCTTCTCTTAGATAAGCTACCAACCAAGGATCACGAGCCCTATCTGCCCGAAGCTGCTGGTTTT